>JAXCGZ010022871.1:0-10000 GCA_037179515.1 Halocaridina rubra
CAAGCTCTTTATTCCGATTATTATTATTATTATTATTATTATTATTATTATTATTATTATTATTATTATTATTATTATTATTATTATTATTATTATTATTATTGCTATTGCTATTGCTATTGCTATTATTATTAATATTCTTATTATTATTATTATTATTATTATTATTATTATTATTATTATTATTATTATTATTATTATTATTATTATTATTATTATTATTATTATTATTATTATTATTATTATAGACTTTGAGTACAAGTATATGGTACATTTTGTATCACTGATATGTCTTTATATATAATGCAAAGAGATTACCAATTTCAATCCCATATATCCTTTGCAGTGGTTACAGCGTTCGAGTCGGAAAATACCTAACCTGTGCTTGAGCTAGCAGCAGAGCGTTAGGAATGGCATTCCCACCTCCAATCCGTTTGTGTTCACCCCATTAGACTGAGGATTAATATTGACACTTTACAAGTAATTTTCTTTGCTCTTTAATTAGGTTAGCCTTCAATTACAATACGTTTTCTATGAAAACTTTGTTTTCGTTTTCTTTTAAAATATTATTCATGGTACTCTCTATTATTATATTAATAACTGTTATATGTGAGCATAAATACACACATAAAACACTCTTTATATAAAATGTATGATGTTTTTAATATATAAGGCATGTTTGTAAATACGTAAATAAATAAAAATTGTGAAATAAGTTTCGGATTTATAAAGGAAATTACAAACAAAGCATGTTGTCTTATTTGTGTGACAATCATGTCTTGGATATTGACAAGGAAACAGATGTTAATTATTTAATCTGCATTTATTTTTATCCGGCTTAAATTACTGTCTATCTGTATCTGCATTTATTTTGAAAATCTCAGATTACTTTATTTAAAAAAAATATATATAATATTGATGAATTAAAAAAAAAAATGTAACATAAAGCAAAGAATTTCAAGAATAATTTTACATTTAGTAGCGATATTTGAGATCAAGACAATAATAATGAAGAAGGAGAATAATAATAATAATAATAATAATAATAATAATAATAATAATAATAATAATAATAATAATAATAATAATAATAATAATAATAATAATAATAACAATAATAATAATAATAATAATAATAATAATAATAATAATAATAATAATAATAATAATAATAGTACATCCAAGTTGTAATCTATTTTCTTCATCTGCACAAGCAATATCGCTCAGATACGTCGTCATGAGTGTATAAAGAGAGAGGAAAAATCTTCAACATTAGCAAAAAAAGAAAAAATAATAATAATAATAATAATAATGTTCATCATGAAACACTCTCTCCAACGTGAACATTTAATAATCTATTATTATCTAAACAAACCATTTCACTCAGATAAATCGATATGTGTTTGACTGATAACAGAAGGTGTTATAACATTAACAAAATTAATATTATTTGAAAGCAATACCTCTTACTTGTGCACTTATTAAATTATTTATCTATTCAATTATATTCTTTTTATTTGTGCAAACTATTTATTCAGTTACGTTTTAGTGCGATTACATGCTTAAATACATCAGAAAAACACTCATATGCTATATTCTTCTAAACATTTATCTCACGTATATAAGATTACCTTCCATTTATGAATTATTTTATATTTTTTATCTGCGCAAACTATGTTACTTAGATAATTAGTCATGTGTGTTTTCGACTGCATCTCTCAAACAAACTAATATATTCCATAATTTACTGACATATTAAGATCTTGTATATAACACTCCCTATAACTAGCGCAGCTCTGCATTTGTTTTTTGATCTGCACAAGCCATTTTGATCAGATAAGTCGTAATATGCGTGTGTTGGAAAACGCAGATGTGAAAATATTAACCTAAATATGATACTTATTATAAAACATGGTCTCGTATATGGACATTTATATATTTATTATTATCTGAACAAACTAGTTTACTCAGATATATCGGTATGAGAGTATATGACTATCTACCAGTTGATAAATGTTCCTTCCTATTATTATTATTATTATTATTATTATTATTATTATTATTATTATTATTATTATTATTATTATTATCATTCATGCAACTAGCCTAGCTGGAATAAGTCAAACGACTAGAGACCAGATGGCTCCAGCCTGGGGAAGAAAAACTTGGTCAGGAATAAGAAAAAGAGAAGAAAAAAAAATACATAAAATTGTACAATTCAGTATTGCAATATATTTCACTGTTCAATAGAATCGAACGCATTAATTCTTTAACATGAAATTATAATAACTACTGCAAAACATGGCCTATTTGTGCATTTGTATGTATGTGCAAGCCATTCTATTCAGAAAAATTATTATGCATTTTGACATGAAACGCTGATATGATAACACTAAAACAATGCATCCCATTTGATACATTATCTCCTACTTGTGGTCTTTTATTTGCACAAGCCATTTTATTCAAATAAATCGGTATGAGGTTTTATGACTACGCCTGTCAAACAAAAGCACATATACTAATTTAATTTAAACATTCATATCTAGTATATAAAATTATATCCTAACTGTGCAGTTATTTTGATATGCACAAACAAATTAAGGAAGATTTTCTTGCTCAGATTAATTTGAATATTAATAATTAGGATATCACGATACTTCCAAATTGTACATCTTTATTTTATCTGCACAAACTATTTTACTCAGATCAATCTGTGTGAGTGTACTTGTCTACATCTGTCTAATAAACGAACAAATCCCATTTTTTTCTTCTTCTGAAGGTGTTGCAATACAAGGATCCCTGCAACAACCTTTCGACCATGACAAAGCTTTCTTTGAAACTGGTTACTCTCTCTCTCTCTCTCTCTCTCTCTCTCTCTCTCTCTCTCTCTCTCTCTCTCTCTCTCTCTCTCTCTCTCTCCTTTCCAGCCTTTATTGCAACTCTGTATCTGATAAAATTCGATCGCTTTATGAACAGGTAAATCCCACACACGGATGAATGTAAGCAATATAAAACTACAAAATAATAGGCCTACAAAGCCTATTCTCTTTCCAGAGCTTGTGCTGCAATAGGTTCAGCTGTAGCTTGTTTTACATACACACATACACACACACACAGATATATATATAAATATATATATATATATATATATATATATATATATATATATATATATATATATATATATATATATATATATATATATGTGTGTGTGTGTGTGTGTGTGTGTGTGTGTGTGTGTGTGTGTGTGTTAAATATCATCATTACCGAAGCACCTCATTCAAACATGCAAGCACTAATTTTTAGCGAAATATATTCTTGCATTTTTGGTAAATGTATATTTCAGAGGCATTTCTAAAATTGCTTTTTAAGCTAATATAGATTCATTATTATTATTATTATTATTATTATTATTATTATTATTATTATTATTATTATTATTATTATTATAAGACTATCTAACACCTTCGCTAAAGCATGAGACAGGTTTGACCTTTTAAATTAGTTCTCATAAACTTGCAATTTAAGCCATGAAATACAAAAAAAAAAAAAAGTTATAATGATAATAAAGGTGAAAATAATTAAATACAAAAGACATGAATCATATAAAAATAATGATAAAAAACAAACTACTGTTTTATAGGCTTATACAGTAATGTATATTACACTTTTCTTAACTTATTTTGCAAAAATAAGTTTTTTTTTTTTTTTGCAGTTATTATATAGATATCATTATGTGTTGTGTTCTATCTATATGCAAATGCTACAATTCCCCTTGATAAGGAAATGGCCAAGTCAAAGCATATTCTTCTTACAAACTTCCAAAAATGTCCTCCCTTTTATTCTCACTTGTTCGACATATACGCCAGTCAGCAACTCCACTTTCTAGGGTTCTAGTTGCAGAGTTCCGACCAGAACCTCCACGACTACCTTGACTCTTTTACCAGAGATAAACACTAAGGGAAGGATTCATAACCCCTCGCTATACCCAACTTAGTTAACTTCTGCGACAAGGAGGGGAACACCACTGTAAAATTAAGGATTAAGCTGGTGAGAGAGAGAGAGAGAGAGAGAGAGAGAGAGAGAGAGAGAGAGAGAGAGAGAGAGAGAGAGAGAGGACACTCAACTCCTAAGCTGGATTGAACCGACCCATCTCCATGAAAGCAAGAATATTTGAAGATTTGGAGCAAAAGAGACTATGGGAGGTAGAGGGAGTTTCACTCCCCACTTGGGAAGAACCCAACTATCTCCAAAAATAAAGAACCAAATATTGAGAAAAAGAAAAGAGAAAAAATTTGACATTAAGGAGACAGAAGTTTAAGAAATAAAGAAGAATCAACAGAGAGAGAGGGAAGGAGAGAATGAACTATGGGAGACAGAGGAAGCTCAACTCCTCAACTGGATAGAATCCAATCAGTTATTTAATTTAAATAGCAGATAAACAATATGCATAAAGTGGTAAAAAAAAAAAAAAAAATATAGAGGGTTTTTTCTTCAGTCTTTTGCCTTTACAGCCATAATGAGAATGTTTGATCGCGGGAAGCCATTTTGTTCATCCATTTATTTTTTTATTTTTATATATTCAAAAATTTGTTTTTCTCTAACTTCCCTTACCCTTTCGACATTCCTCTTCCTCTCAACACAACATCTATTTTTTTTTCCTTATTGAAACTTTTAATCCTGAGCAGAGCACCTACGTTCACTATTATCTTTACAGATTCTAACAATCCCACCTGTGGGCCAGCCAAGACCCGGCCACCCACATGGGTGGATATCGATCGACACACACGCGGGAAGACAAGAGTATCATACTTTTTCTAGATTAGGAACGTGATACGCCTTCTCTCTCTCTCTCTCTCCTCTCTCTCTCTCTCTCTCTCTCTCCTCTCTCTCTCTCTCTCTCTCTCTCTCCACTAGCGTCAAGCAAGAAAAAACTAAAGTATCAAACAATTTATCGTTTTACTCTCTCTCTCTCTCTCTCTCTCTCTCTCTCTCTCTCTCTCTCTCTCTCTCTCTCTCTCCTCTCTCTCTCTCTCTCTCTCTCTCTCTCTCCACTAGAGTCTAGAGAAGAAAGAAAAAAATATCAAGCATTTTCTTAAGGTCTCTCTCTCTCTCTCTCTCTCTCTCTCTCTCTCTCTCTCTCTCTCTCCTCTCTCTCTCTCTCTCTCTCTCTCTCTCTCCTCTCTCTCTCTCTCTCTCCTCCACTAGAGTCTAGAGAGAAAGACAAAAATATCAAGCATTTCCTTAAGGTCTCTCTCTCTCTCTCTCTCTCTCTCTCTCTCTCTCTCTCTCTCTCTCTCTCTCTCTCTCTCTCTCTCTCTCTCTCTCTCTCTGATTTCAGTCCTTTTCAAAGCGTCTATTCAAATATCCAGTCACTGAGGCAATAAACCTTTTAATTCTTTGTCGACCCAAAGCCTGGTAGAATTGAGAGGTCTGGTGTCAGGAAAATTATACAACCAGAGAGTTTCAAGCCGAAACCAAACATTAGCATCCAAGGGTCTAGTAAGAGACAATGACCCCAAATGAAAGTGGGAAAAGCTGAAGAAGAAAAAGATGAAAGCTTTAGCTAGTGATACTATGTCTTCAATGACAGCACAAACTGGATAATAGGTCGAAAAGCCATGTTCTACATTTCCCAAGTATTTACAACATTCAATAAGAAGATATTTGAATTGCTACCATTGCCTGTGGCGATACAAATTATATATATATGTTTAGGAGCTAATACAATTGTTTTAGCCATTACTATATTAAAACTCAAATACCGATGTTTGTGGAATATTTGGGTATCACTTTGGTTTTACTCCCACTGAGCCTACCATGCAGTTACAATTGCTCTCCACAAAACTCAGGAATTGGATATTTGTGGAATATTTGTGACTACCAAATTGGTAAGATTTGCACCTGGGATACTACTGAAATTAAAATGCCCTTAAAAATCAGTAATTCGATATCTGTGGAATGTTTGTGGGAACTAATTTAGCTATACTCCCACTTAGGCAGCTATTAATATGGAAAATACTCTAAATACCTTTGGAATTGGATATTTGTGGAATATATTTGGGTATTAGTTTAGTAACATACTGTGATACAAAACTCTAATAAACCAGGAATTTTAAATTTGTGGAATATATGTGGGAACCAATTTGGTAACAATGAAACTTAGGCTCATACTGGGATAAATATATCTTGTAAAACTTCAAAAACTCGATATTTATGGAATATTTGTGGGTACCAGTTTGTGAACACAACAATTAATATTTTACTATACAGCTTAATGATTTCGATGTTTGTGGAAAGTTTATGGGTATCAATCTACAGTAGTAAAAGTGCAACTAAATAATCAAGGCGTTAACCACAATGACATTGATTTTTGTAAACTTTTTATGAGTACTAATCTGGTAACACTGCAAGTCCGGCTATCTCTATAATACAGCCGAGGGTCTTTTAGACTTAAATAGGACTGTCCTGGTCAGCTATATGTTCAGTTTTCCTTCAGTTACGGATCCTCTACTATGCCTACATCTACACAAAATATTCTTGCATATTCGTTACAAATGTCTTATTATCCATTTATATCTTACAAGTCACAACACTCCCCATCTCCGTTTGTCTTTGTTTTGTTTCCTTCGTGCCCAGGCCCGATGAGGGCAAGTTTCGTCGCCTGTTCTGGTGTCACTAAAAAAAAAAAAAAAAAATCTCTGGAAACTATCCTTGCAACTCTGAATCTTAGGGTGCAGCAGCATTAAAATAATCCCCTTCAAATAACCATAAATAATAAATAAATAAATAAATAAATACATAAATAAATAAATAAATAAAAAATAGATAAATAAATACATATACAAGTAAGTACATAATGAATAAATGTATATATATAAATAATTTCGAGCTACATGGCTCTCTCTGCAGGGGACATATAATCAATCATTTAAAACATGAAATACTAAACAGCGTAGCTATAACTTTCATTACCAAATCGAAGGTCTACTTTTTGTTGATAGGGTGAAGGGCTTCTGTTTAGACCCCCCTGTGTTCTCCTTACTTAATAGTAATGGTCTCGGATACTCTCTTGCTTTGAAAAGGGCACAACATCTCAGTGAAAGAAGTAACAAAACTTAAATAAAAAAAAAAAACGGAACAGCCCGACATTAAGTCTCCAGTTATGATTCTAATTCTATTCCTACATTTACTCTGAATATTCTGGCGTATTCGTTACACATCTCTTAATATCCTTTCACACCTGACAAGTCACAACACTCCCCAGCTTAGTTTTTCTCTACTTTTTTTTCTCGTTTTCTTGGTACCCTGGCCCGATGAGGGAAATGTTCCTTGCCTCTCCCGATGTCACACTCATAATATATATATATATATATATATATATATATATATATATATATATATATATATATATATATATATATATATATATATATTTTTTTATTTATTTTTTTTTTGTTAAGATATAGTATAGGACACCCTTATATTCTTCCTTACATTATTATGATGGTCTCAGAGAAACCATCTTGATCTTTAAGAGGAGATAATCTAGTCTAATTTTTTCAACAAAAGCGGAAATAAAGCAATTTACTTTGGTTAAGTGCCTGTGTAAGACCTCCTATCTGTTTCTCATATAACAATGACGGTCAAGAAGAGACCTGTAGGTCTAGAAATGGGATATGTGTCTGCAAAAGCAGACACAAAGAAATGGTCAGCTTTTTTTTTTTTTTTTTTTTAGCTATGGAGCAACCTTCCAATCTTCATGCATGATAATGATGGTCTAGCAGAGGCCCTCTCTCGCTCTAGAAAAAAGACATAATTAAACTGAACACTCTAGGATATGCATTCCACAGATTAAGCGGTCTAGATATTATAAGAGAACATAATCACGTTAAAAGCACTATAAAATCTCATTTATCAAAAGCGAAAAGAAGCAATGGTCTAGTTTTTGCAGCTATGGTGAAGGGACTTGCCTAAGACCTCCCATCTTATAATCAACTGCTTTACATAATAATGATGTTCTAGAAAGAACCTCTCCCTCGCTCTCAGTAGGGGACATAATCATGTAAGCTGCAGTAAATATCTGTTAGCAAAAGGGCAAAGGAAAGTGGAGAGTTTTTGATAGCAAAGGTAAAATACTATTATCTTGACATGGTTATCGCTATAAGTCTCGGCTATGGAATGGAAGTGGACTTTCAACTTCGGACTCTGTATTTTGCGTCGGAGATCCCATAACCTGTGAATTCATAATATATAATTTTGGGAGCTTTAAATTGTCGAATATGTTATTTTTTTTTTATAGTGCTGGTGCATTCATTTATAAATATTTATATGAAAGAATAAACAATTTAATAAATAAATAAATGAGTATTATTAATAGATAAGTAAATATATCAATGAAATATAAACAGGTGCTTGAATTATCATGTAAATAAACCACAGTAACTCAAGTTTTATTTATTTCTTCTTCTTTTTGTAGAACTGCTGAACATATTCTGCTTATCCTCAGGCCTAAGCTTAAGTATCAGTTAACTCCATATAGATATATGTACTCATTGTGACCGCTCAGTTGCTATGGGGTAGGAGAAGACTACCAGACATAGAGCCTTGCTCCCACCCAAGAAATCCCTAATTATACTTCCCAAAACAGTTCATATCAGCTATATGGTGATAAGGAAAAGGTAGTCGCATCCCTTGTGTGTTATGCTCTGTTTACTCAGCAGGCTATGTGAGTACACAAGATGTGTGGCGTCAGTGGTGGAAAAGTATCTCCAAGGTTGGGGTACTGATGAGATAAAAATGCCCCTCCATCAACTCTCATATAAATGATTACGTGTTAAAGGTCTCTAATGAATAACAGAGGCAAGGGACAGTGATAGCACTATAGCCTAACAACATACCTACCATATTGCCGGGGCCCAAGCCTACTCTCCAATCACGTAGACCCAGTGATCTCCAGGAATTGGCTGCATAATCAGGTAGACCTATAGGAAATCACTGACCCTGCATTTAACTGCCCAATTTAATCACTAATGACATAAGACAGTGAAAGGTAATCAAATCCCTGGCCAGGATCGAACCTGGACCCTGTTAGAAAAGAGTTAGCATTTAATGCGAAAATGCACATCCCACAGTTCTCATGTTCAAATATACATTTTCAGTAATTTTGCATTTTGCTTAACTAGCGATATGGACCTGTGAAAGGAAAAAGAGGATAAGAATGTGAAAAATCACTGAAACTGGAGTTTGCTGTTGTGTAGTATGACCGCTTCTTCGCGTTGACAGGGAAGGTGTAAGGCCGTTTTCACACCAAAATGGCACGTCGCACGTGGCATGCCACGTGTGACGTACCACTTTGGTGTAAAAGCGGCCTAAGAGTTCCGCAAAAAATATTAAATTAAAATGTCAAATAGGCCTACTTTGAGCCTAAAAACAATAAGCTTGATATATGTACATGTAATAAAAAATAAAAGAAAATATACAAATGTAATCTTTTTGACGTACAGTACTTAAGAATATATATTATATATTGTTCTTACGTCTTCATATATAGACCTAGTTTTTTACAATATTAACGCTAAAAATAATATAATTGGGAGTATATTATGAACTAATCCGAGTTACAAAACAAAGTAAAAACACGCTTTGCAAAGATCAAAACCTAAAGGGAAAAAACAAATTACTGTTTTTTTTTTTTTCCAAAATAAATTTCTCGTTTTAGGACGCTACACGTGTTAAACTGAAGTAAAAAAAATCTATATATGGAAAACTTAAAATAGAATATATAAAAACATAGTTTCCGATATATGAAAATCTGAGAAATTTAAAAGAAATTTTTCTTCTTCACATTGATATCCAATAATAATAATTGTTTCCATGACAAAAATATATAAGCTTAGCATTTGCTCAAAAAAATAAAATACGGAAATTTAAAATAAGCTTTCCAGTATTTATATCATAAATATAAAATAAGTTTTTCAAAGTTGATTAAAATTAATCT
>JAXCGZ010022871.1:17500-22500 GCA_037179515.1 Halocaridina rubra
ATCGAGTTAAACATATGAGGTTCTGGAATGTTAAGCTATTTGGAATGGTAGTTATAATATTTCTTAGTGAAGTTCTGAAAGACACTTTGTGGACATACACCTTTCGTGAGATTCTGGGAGGTTAGTTTGTTTGGCTATATGAATTAATCGTTAAGAATATTTTTATTGGGACTCTAAGAGATGATTGGTTTGCTTACCTGTTTGGAATGGTAATCAGACATTGGCCCGATTTCTTAAACTGTGTAAACCTAGGATACCATATTGTTAGTTAGCTAGATACACACAAATGGATTTCATAAACGCATCTGACGCGGTTCTGTGTATGGCTAGGATTGGGATCCTAGCTATACACAGAACCGCGTCAGATGCGTTTATGAAATCCATTTGTGTGTGTCTAGCTAACTAAGAATATGGTATCCTAGGTTTACACAGTTTAAGAATTTGGGCCATTGTCCTAAAGAGGTTCTGTGAGTTGGTTTGTTTAGTTATTTGGAATGATAGTTACACATGTGCTAAATAAGGTTCTGTAATATAGTTGCTTTGTTAAACTATCTGGAATGATAGTTTTACATGTGCTAGATAAGGTTCTGTGATTACACTTATCTGGTTTGTTTAGCTATATGGAATGATGGAATGATAGCTGCACATGTGCTAAATAAGGTTCTGTAATATAGTTGGTGTGTTCAACTATCTGGAATGATAGGTACACATATGCTAAATAAGGTTCTTAGAGTTATCTGGTTTGTTTAGCTATATGGAATGATAGTTATACATGTGCTGAATCTGGTTCTGTGATATACTTGGTTTGTTCAACTATCTAGAATGATAGTTACACATATGCTATATAAGAATATTTGGAGAGCTTTTGAACACATTTCTTTAATGATAATTAAGAGGTGCTTAATTTGTTTAGCTATCTTTAACGATATTTAAGTAAACATATTTCCTTAAGAACGAGTCTCATTAGTTATCAACACGGAAATGGGTTATATAATTGATTGAATTAGCTTACTGTCAGAGGGCCACAATATATCAAGACAGGTGTTTCTAAAATTGTTTCGCATAGCTCACTGGAATAAGACCACGCAGTTTTAACCAAACAAAGATCTGTGAAATAGTTATTTTACTTTATTGTAATAGTGCCATTATGATGCAAAACACAAGGGCTTGTCTCACTGGAATAAGGCCACGTCGTTTAACCACGCAAAAATCTGTGGAATAGTTGGTTCTTTTACTTTACTGGAATGGTGCCATAGTGATGCAAAACACAAGGGCTTGTAATATATTTGGTTTGTTTAGCCATATGGAATAATATCACAATGTGTTTACTAATATATCGTTTGCGAATCATTTTATTTGGCACTTTGGGATACTGCCATGACATCTTTACCTGACAAATTCTCGTGAAATTGTTGCTTTGTTTAGATAATTGGAATAGGGTCAAACTGTCTTTACTACACAAAAAGTTCGTGAAAAGATTAATTACCTCACTCTACTAGTGCTGCAACTTCATTACCAGATAGAGGTTTGTGAAATTATGTGTGTGATTTATTTAATTAGTTTCGAGCAATAGTGCCACGTCTTCTTCACCAGAAAATGGAATATTAAATCATTGGTTGGAGTAACTTCTGGAATAGTGTCGCAAAATCTTTACGAGAGAAAGGTTTGTGAAAAATCTGGAATGTTCAGCTCACTGGAATAGTGCCACAAAACCTCCGCTACACAAAGTTTTGCAAGATTTTCGGCTTGCTAAGCTCTGTTTACGAGGTCTCAACCTTAATAATAGTTCGTGAGTGCGTTATCTTGTTTGGCTCTGTGGAATGATGTTTGGTATAGCACTCCTTATATAGAGAGTACATTAGGTAAGATTTTCCGCATGTGGTGATATATATATATATATATATATATATATATATATATATATATATATATATATATATATATATATATATACATATATATATATATATATATATATATATATATATATATATATATATATATATATACATATATATATATATATATATATATATATATATATATATATATATATATATATATACATATATATATATATATATATATATATATATATATATATATATATATATATATATATATATATATATATAAAGAATACTCTATGCTTTTTATATTATTATTACTCATTGTGCTTAAATGATGGCAAGTATAAACACCAACATCCAACAACAACAACAACAACAATAATAATTTTAATAATAATAATAATAATAATAATAATAATAATAATAATAATAATAATAATAATAATAATAATAATAATAATAATAATAATAATAATAGTAATGATAATCTTCTTCTTCTTCTTCTTCGTCTACATCTTTTCCTACTTTTATGTGGGGTCGATGTTTCGGGCCAGTTATCTGTACTGGCCATATTTTGGTTTTGGCAAAATTTTTATGGCCGGATGCCCTTCCTACCACCAACCCTCCCCATCTACCCGGGCTTGGGACCGGCACCAAGTTGAGGCTGGCTTGCCCCCCTCAGTGGCTGGGTTAATAATAATAATAATAATAATAATAATAATAATAATAATAATAATAATAATAATAATAATAATATAATGTAATGATAATAATAATAATAATAATAATAATAATAATAATAATAATAATAATAATAATAATAATAATAATAATAATAATAATAATAATAATAATAATAATAATAATAATAATAATAATAATAATAATGATAATAACAACAACAATAATAATAATAAATAAACAGACTTCAGAAAGGCAAAAACAAATTTAAAAGATTTCCTTTTCTACTCCGTCCATGTACTCTCAGTACAAGTTGTTTCGGATAAGTGATTTTCACTTTTTCTTCTTCTTCTTCCTCTAAATTCCTTGAACGCATGACCACCTCCTTCCGCTTAAGGGTATTTCAACGCCCCATGAAATAATACCCATTCGCAATAACTAGGTCCTAGTTGTTTTTACTGTGTGTGTGTGTGTGTGTGTGTGTGTGTGTGTGTGTGTGTGTTTGTGTGATTACCTAATTGTGATTACCTAATTGTGTTTACGGGAAAGAGCCCAAAGCTCGTATCTTCCCGTCTCCTGATCGCTTCCATTTTATACCTAGTGATACTTATCATACCTGTCCTTAAAACTATGGATTGAGATAGCATTAACTACCTCCTCGCTTAGCTAATTTCAATTATCAACTACTCTTACACTGAAAAAGTATTTCCTTACATCCTGCAAACAAGTTTTCTTACGAAGCTTCAAACTATGACCTCTAGTTCTAGAGCCAGCCATATCAAAATATCGATCCCTATCCACTCTATCATAACCATGAAGGAATTTAAAGACTGTCACCATATCCCCCCTCAATCTTCTAGCTTCGAGTGATGGCAAGTCTAATTCCCTCAGCCTCTCATCATAACTGAGATTGCGTATTTCTGGCACCAGTTTCGTGGCATGCCTTTGAACTTTTTCAAGCTTAGCTATGTGCTTTTTCAAGTGCGGATTCCAAAAGGGGGCTGCATATTCGAGTTTTGGCCTCACATAGGTTACATAAATATTTCTGAACATTTCCTTGTCCATGTGCCTGAAGGCTACCCTTACATTTGATAAGAATGCATATGCTGCCCTTACTATGCCATTTATATGTATTTCTGGAGACAAATCTGCCAGTATGTTTACTCCTAGATCTCTCTCATTTTCTGTCTCTTGAAGTTGTACTCCAGCCACCGAGTAGTCAAGCTTGGGCCTTCTTGCACTTGTACCCATTCTCATTACCTTACATTTTGAAGTATTGAATTTCATTAGCCACTTTTCTGACCACTCATGCAGATTATTTAGATCCTCCTGAAGTTCTCTACCATTGTTCTCGTTTTTTACTTTCTTCACAATCTTTGCATCATCTGCAAACATATTCATGAATGAATTTACAGACTCTGGTAGGTCATTTACATATACAAGGAACAAAAGTGGCCCTAAAACTGAACCCTGTGGAACTCCACTACTAACTCTTCTCCATTCAGACACTGAGTGTCTTACTCTAACCCTCTGTTCCCTTCCTTCTAAGTAAGTTTTAGTCCATTCCAAAACATTTCCACCTATTCTAGCCATTGATTGCAGCTTCCTAATAAGTCTCCCATGTGGAACAGTGTCAAACGCTTTCTGGAAGTCTAGGAATATGCAATCTGCCCAGCCCTCTCTTTCCTGTAAGATTTGGCTTACCTCATCATAAAATTCTAATAAGTTTGTTACTGTTGATCTACCTTCTCTGAAGCCATGTTGCCTCACTGACAAAAAGTTGAAGGATTCCAAGTGAAGAGAGATATGTTACCTTAGTAATTTCTCCATAACTTTGCAAACTATGCTGGTCAAGGAAACTGGTCTATAGTTCAGAGCTGTATCCCTCCTTCCCTTTTTGAAGATAGGTATCACATTTGCTTGTTTCCAGCATCTTGGAATCTCCCCCGACTCCAGTGACTCCTTACATATGATACTTAGTGCCACTGATATTGTGTTTGCGCATTTTTTAAGCACATGATGGGATATGTCATCAGGACCTGTAGCTTTATGAACATCTAAATCCATCAGCGCTTTGCATACCTCTGTGGCTGTAAGGTTGATGATCTCTAATACCGGCCCTTGAGCTTCTATCACTGCAATCTGAGGGGGTGGGGTATTTTCTACTGTAAATACTGACTGAAACTCCTTGTTCAATTCTTTGCAGATCTCTTCGTCCGTCTCAGTGATGCTTCCATCCGCTCTCTTTAGCCTTAAAACCTGTTCTTTTACCTTCAGTTTTCCTCTGATAAAGCTGTGGAAAAGCTTGGGATTTTCTTTAGCCTTCCTGGTGATGTCCCTCTCATAGTCTCTCTCTGCCTCTCTCCTTTTACTTAGGTAGTCATTTCTTGCTCTTTTGTAGGTTTGCCAGGCATTTATGTTTTTTTCTCCTCCTATACCTTTTCCAGCATTTGTCTCTCCACTCCTTAG
>JAXCGZ010022871.1:47500-62500 GCA_037179515.1 Halocaridina rubra
TCTAATTGAGATAATCCCTGATCTTTAACTGGGGGTAATCTCTGATCTCTAATTGAAGTGATCTCTTGAGCTCCTCAGGGAATATAAGAAAAATCTTATATACATTATTTATTTATTTATTTACGTCATTATGTATTTACCTATCAATTTTGCCCCCTGAGGGAGGGGGGTTAAGAATACTTCCTCCGTTTTCCCCTGCGTGTCGTAAAAGTCGACTAAATGGAGGGGAGCGGGGAAACTGGGAATCCCTTCCTCTGTATTTTCTCTTTCCAAAGAGTCAGAGTATTTTGCCTTGACTCAGCCCCTCCCTCATAAGGGGAAAAATGGCTCATGGATATAGATAGACCTATCAATTTCATCATTATCGTCTTTTCACATGGTCATAAGAGTTCGATGCTTTTCAATAGCTTCTATTAGGCTAGTGTTGTTTTCGGGCTCATTATTTAACGGCTACATGCCTTTCCTAAAACCAACCCTCTCCTTTTACATTAGTTTGGGCTCAAACACCGAGTTAAGCTGGCTTGCTCTCCAGTAGATGTATGTATTTATTTATTAAATTCATTTATTTTTTATTTTAATTTTTTTCAGTTATTTATGTTCTAAGAATTCATATTTTTTATGTATTTATCTTTTTACATACATCCTCCTTGTTCCCCTGCGTGTAGTTAAAATCGACTAAATGGGGTGGAGGGAGGGGTCTGGAACTCCACTTGTATTTTTTCCCCGCTAAGAGTTTAGGTATTTTGCTTTGACTCAGCCATAGCCCTCATAAGGGGGAATATGGCTCTTATATATATATATATATATATATATATATATAATATATATATATATATATATATATATATATATATATATATATATATATATATATATATATATATATATATATATATATATATATATATATATATATATATATATAAATAATCTGAATTCCTAACACCTACTACGCAGTGTTAATTGAGTATGCCTTTAGCTATAGAGATAGTGTCATCTCAATGTTCTAATATACAGTAATCACAGGTAAACACTTGAAAGTATTCAATATTGCCACTAACACCTCTCACAGCTCACTGTTTTAGCACCTAGCTCGCACTACGAAGTCCCGAGATGGAATTCATTCACACAGGTAGTAGTATAGTATTTCACTGTCAGATCCGCCCCATTTAGTCGATTTTAACTGCACGCAGGGGAACAAGGAGGTTGTATGTATATAGATAAATACATAATCAAATTGAATTCTTAGAATATAAATCACTGAAAAAATGAAAATAATAAATAAATGAATTAATAAATAAATTTTAACGGCATGTAGCCATTAAATCACAAAACTTTACTATGCAGCACACGTGGCCATCAAGAATCGCAGAGAATTGAAATTTGACCCACGTGGTCGTTATAGAGAGCATAAATGACCTGCATGGTAAATAGAAGAATATCAAGCACCCATTAATAAGAAGAATTTACTGCAAGCAGCCATAGGGCGATAGAGGAAATGAAAGGGAAGCCAAAATATGACAAATGTAGCACAATTATCTACTAGGGAAGTGATATTAAAATATGCCTGAATCTGAGAGAAAAAAAAAATGCACAGAGTAAAAGCAACCCCAAGCGCTACAGAGTTAGCATGAGTCGCCAGAGTTGACAAGGCAAAATAGATGATACCAAGGGGTTTAAACAAAGAGCAACTAGATTCCCAGGATAGAATAGGCAGTGCAAGAGGCCTACTTACCACAGAGAAGGTTCAAACAAACCCCGGAGGTGGCACACTAAGCTAATAGGACTTAAAATGTAGAAGAGGTAGCATATGCAGCCTATATGGAGGGAGAGACTGTAAAAGCGACCTCTGGCAATATTAGAAGCAATAACAAGCAACCCCATAGTAATATATAATAAACTTTTATTTCCATTACAATACAATAGGTATTCGTCACCCGGGGCAAGCCCCAACCCCCCACTGTGGTGCCCAACCACAGCAGTACCTGCCAGGAAACAGCTTAAACTCTCGGTCTTGGACGGGAACCGATCTTTCGACCTCGTGAATGCGAAGCCAGCACGTTACCACTGTACTAGAGCAGAGGCAACTCAAGCGACCTCCAGTGGCGATAGGAACAGGTATTATTATACCCAGGGCAATACTACAGGTCACCGTGGAAGGGCAAAGAACCTATCGATGGTAAAAAAAAAATGAAATAAAAAGACACACAAACAGTATATCCAATTGACATAAGAGCGAGCTAGCCAACCCTAAGGGTGATGGAAGCGGTACTAGCAACCCCTTGAGAAGAGGTGGTGCAAATGTCCCAAAAGACAAGAAAGGCAGAGCAAGTAACACTAAAGACTAAATGCTAAAAAGGATTAAGAAAAGAAGGGCATAGGAACGTTTCTCACAAGCTCTCATAAGCTGTTTGATAAATTCAGGTACTCATTACCTGTACGCATACTAATTGTGCCCCCTCTAGAGATAGGTCTGACCACATTTCCGTTCGTTTTGACATCTCCTCCTGTCTTCTTTATTTAACAGCGTATATTTTTTGCCAATATTGCTTGTGTTGAGCATTATATATATATATATATATATATATATATATATATATATATATATATATATATATACATATATATATATATATATATATATATATATATATATATATATATATATATATATATATATATATATATATACATATATATATATATAAAATATATATATATATACACACACACACACACACAGGAGACGGGAAGATACGAGCTTTGGGCTCTTTCCCGTAAACACAATTAGGTAATCACAATTAGGTAATCACACACACACAGAGTATTGACTTGGTGAGTACTTTCGATTTCAACACATTATCATCTAAGCCAAAGCCTTAATAATAATTTGTTGAAATCGAAAGTACTCACCAACTCAAGTTCATTTTCATTTGAGTTAATATAATCATTTTGATATCTACCAATTGTTTCTCTTGGAATACATAATCATGTGTGTGTGTGTGTGTGTGTGTGTGTGTGTGTGTGTGTGTGTGTGTGTGTGTGTGTGTGTGTGTGTGTGTGTGTGTAGGAATAAATGTGTGTAAAGGAATAATATAAGATTCAAGATGGGAAATGAAATTAAATGAAGCTTAAGTGCAAATAGAGAAGAAAGAAAGAGAGAGAGAGAGAGAGAGAGAGAGAGAGAGAGAGAGAGAGAGAGAGAGAGAGAGAGAGAGAGAGAGAGAGAGAGAGAGAGAGAGAGAGAGAGAGAGAGAGAGAGAGAGAGAGAGACTTATTTTCAAGAGAGGAAATTAAAGTTCAAAGAGAGAAAGTCTAAATAAACAATTGCAGAGCAAGACCATATATTTTCAAAAGCTAATATAATGAAATGTATAACTAAAAAAAAAAGGTAGATAAATAAGCTATAAATGAATGACAGAGGAAGCGAGATTCTAATAGAATATAGTAATAAGACATAAGTGAATGTAATGAACGAGGTGTATGTATGTATGTATATGTATGTATGTATGTATGTATATGTATATATATATATATATATATATATATATATATATATATATATATATATATATATATATATATATATATATATATATAGAGAGAGAGAGAGAGAGAGAGAGAGAGAGAGAGAGAGAGACTTCCGAGAAATAATCTTCGATATAATAACCCACCAACTTTTTGAAAGGAGCCACACAAGCACACGCATACATACACACAAAACACACATACACTCACATACTAATAAACAAAATACACTCACTCATGCATTAAAAAGGAAAAGCAACATTATATTTAATACTGAATGATTATCTTCAATTAAACACGCAAAATGCCTATCAAACTGTGCGTCATCGGTATTGCCTCTCTCTCTCTCTCTCTCTCTCTCTCTCTCTCTCTCTCTCTCTCTCTCTCTCTCTCTCTCTCTCTCTCTCTCTCTCTCTCTCTCTCTCTCTCTCTCTCTCTCTCTCTCTCTCTCTCTCTCTCTCTCTCAGGAAATTAGAAAGTCAAATCAAACCCTCTTTCCTGCCAAAAACGAGATGCATATATGGCTCTCTGGTACCCACGAGCACTAGGAACAAGATTTTGATGATTCACAAAAGATAATAATAATAATAATAATAATAATAATAATAATAATAATAATAATAATAATAATAATAATAACAATAATAATAATAACAATAATAACAATAATAACAATAATAATAATAATAATAATAATAATAATAATAATAATAATAATAATAATAATAATAATAATAATAATAATAATAATAATAATAATAATAATAATTAATAATAATAATAATAATAATAATAATAATAATAATAATAATAATAATAATAATAACATTTGGCCCTGGTACAGGCATGCTGGCCAATGCTAATGATACTACGTTACTCTCACAACAAGGAAGGTAAACGCTATGAAGTCACTGAGACTAAATTAAGGGTTCATGCACGATGGTCAAACCTGAGAGAGAGAGAGAGAGAGAGAGAGAGAGAGAGAGAGAGGAGAGAGAGAGAGAGAGAGAGAGAGAGAGAGAGAGAGAGAGAGAGAGAGAGAGAGAGAGAGAGAGCATGCAGTACATAGCCTATTATAGGTAACCATACTATTACTGCAAGTAATTAAATCTCTTTGAACATGAAATAGAATATCTGGCAAGGGCACAAACATTATGGCCAAACATTCTGAGGAGTAATATCGCTCGAACTCCAAACACATTTTGCTCACAGACACAAGAGGACAAACATTCTGAAGATGAATGTCATTCCTACACCAAAGACCTTACACCTGAGACTCAAGAGGACGTGCTTGGTTGGGACCCTATGTGTTTATTTCGTTCTCTGATTGCAGTGAATCATCTCTACCTTAAGAATCATTTGGCAAGGGGGAAGACATCCTGGTCAAAACAACTAAGATTGGAATCACTTATTCCTAGAGCTTCATTTAGTGATGCTAAGGAAACAGATCCAGCCTACGAAGTATATGGTCAGGGTGAATTCCTTCTTTCCAAAATTATTAATCGAAGATCATTATATCTGGAGAAATATGTGGAAAGGGATCATGTAACCTAGCAAGAGAGCATGTGTCATAGCCAACCCATGTGAAATGGAGTTCTTTGTGCATTACAGAATGTATGGCAAGGAGGCATGCATGTTGCTGAAAAAAAATATGGACTTCACAATGCTTTGAAAAATATAGGGAAGGGAACATGCATACTGTTCAATCCCTTTAACAGGAGTTTATGAACTTATTAAGCCTTGAGATATATATATGGCGATGGAGCATGCATGCTGGCCAGAACTTCTGAAAGGGACTTTAGTTAGGCCTTGAAAAAAATATATGGCAATAGTGCATGAAACTAGTAAAGTTTCTAATTGTTTTCCAATGAAGTTTAGTATGCCTTCATTGGAAAACAATTGGAAAACGATATATGCCAATAGAACATGCAACCTGTCCAAAGTAATCGAAACTAGTTTCGCTCAATCACGAACTTTCTATCTATCTGATGCCAGAGAATCAGTTCCAGCTTACGAAGCATTTGGCAAGGGCACTTGCATGCAGGCCAATCATTTTGAAATGCCTGGCAAGGGCGAATGCATGCTAACGAAATTAGAAAAATATATAACTTAAAAAAAAAAATGGGTTCATTTCTTCTGCTGATGCTCATGGAAAACTCTTTGACTAAGAACTATATGGCAAAGGCGTGTGCACATTAGTAAAACTTTTTGAATTTGAGTTATTTCCATTCTTTGAAGACAGAGAATCAGTTCTGCTTCCCGAAATAGTTGGCAAGGGAGTATGCATGCTCGTTAAACTTAAGGAATGTCAATTCATGTCGTTGTTTTAATCTTTTCACACATTTTAGCTCTCGAAATAGTTGGCAAGGACGTATGCATGGTGGACAAACCTTATGAATGTAAATTCATTTCATTCTCTGGAACTTTTCAGTGAATTTTAGCTTGGGGAATAGTTGGCAAGGGCGCAAACTTCATGGCCAAGATATTGATTGCATATTTATTTCATTCTTTGGAGTGAATCATATCTTGTTCGCAGAATATCTGGTCATGGGGTATTCAACCAGCTCAGATAAGCTGAAAATGTTAAAATTACCCAAGAAAGAATTAGCCCCAGATTAAAAACAATATTTAGCAAGAGTGAATACATTTTAAAAGTGACTTCTAGAATTCCTTTGAAGCTTTAAGACCAATCGCAATATACGATACATTTGGCAGGGACGCATGCACGCTGGCCATATCCTTTGAAATCAATTTGGTCATTTTCTTTGAGGCCAGAGGACCTGCTTTATCTTTTGACACACTTGACATGTATGCTGGTCAATTCCTATAAAAGCATATCCGTATTCTCTCTGATGCCAAAAGACCAGTTTACCTTTTCAAATACTTGGCAAGGGGGTATGCACGCTGGTTGGGTCCTTTGAAAACGAGTATGCTACTCTCCTGGATGCCAAAGGAAAAGTTTCTGTTTACGAAACATTTGGCAAGGGCGTATGCACGTTGGCCAAATCATTTGAAAGTGAGATTACTCTCACCACGATGGTAAGCGCATTGCCAACTTCCAGCGGTCAGTTCCTGGCTCCAAGTCTTGAGAACCAAGTGTGTGTGTGTGTGTGTGTGTGTGTGTGTGTGTGTGTGTGTGTGTGTGTGTGTGCAAGTGCGTATGTATGTGTGTGAGCAAGCTAGAGTTCTCGAACAAACCCACCAAACCAGTTATTATAATTGTTATTTATTTGTTTGTTTCTCTGATAATGTTTGTTTTTGCCTGTGGTAGATTATTTTGTAAACTTTTATATAATTATTTTGTGAATGTGTACGTTTTTAGAGTGTGTAATTGTGTGTTTGCGTGATTGTGTGTGTGTGTGCGCGCGCGCGTGTGTTTATGTCTTGGAGGGGTGATGTACCTTGCATTCCGACATGGACAGGCAACAAACAGGTTTAAGTTTTTAATATCCTGATTCACTTTATTTCCACCATAGGAAAAACCCGCTGAATAAAAAATATTTTCATATGAAAGATCGAATTAATAAAAAGTCGCTAAATGAAATATCGCTAAATAAATATCCGCTATAGAAAATATCAGTTATAGGAAAAGTAGCAAAAAAGAATTTCGCAATATAAAATATCAGCTATATAAAAAATCGCAATATAAAAAATTCCTTAAGTAAAGAGATCTTCTACGTAAAAAAAGTAGCAAAATGAAAATAGCTAAATAAAAATTCCTCTAAAAAAACTTAATGCTTAAATTGTTTAACACTCAATTACATATTTTTATCTTTTTAATCCTCGTTGTGAGTGAAAAAAATCAGAGAGTTATTTCTTACCTTCCACTCAGGAGGTCCAGCATTCACTTATGATAGTTGTTCATATACCCTCTCATCGTCAGAATCTCTTGAAAGGACAAAAGAATGCTACAAAAATTAGTATCTTTCGCCTGAGAGGTGGCCCATGCAAATCAAGCTTTCCCATTCGATAAGAACTATGATGTCAATTCCTCAGTTCACATGCAAAATAAAACAGCCTTGTTTATATATATATATATATATATATATATATATATATATATATATATATATATATATATATATATATATATATATATATATATGTATGTATGTATGTATGTATGTATGTATGTATGTATGTATGTGAGTGTGTGTGTGTGTGTGAGATAAAGAATGACTACCTTTTGATACTTGACATATGGGGATAGCATCAGAGAGAACCTCGTAATTTTCTTAAGTAACAAGACACCCTGCTTCAGAAATCTCCGTTGAGGAGAGTGCATAAAGAGAACTTTTTCCATAGAGGTAACATCTCTTCTCCAGAAATGACTTTCGGCAATAGTTTATTTCGAATTTGGTGCGCAAGCTTGCAAAGGCCACTAGCCTCCATCGTCAGTCAGGCAATTGTATATTTTTTGTTTTCCAAATATGCTTACAGGGAGAAGCCCAAAGCTCGTAATTCCCCGTCTCTTAGTCGGTCTCTATTTTGATTCACTATTATCTGGAGTGCTTGCATGTAAAATTTGTAAAAGTCTTGTGAAACTTAGTCAAACACTCTACCTCTTTATATAAATAATCATATATATATTTTTTAAATTATGCAGACTAGGCTTAAAAAATGATTTTTTTTCAAATTTTTGTCAGCAGTTTTTCCCATGTTCATATGGAGTCGCTTAACCTCACTAGCCTCTTGGGAACTAACTCTGGTTTTGGTTTATAGTTTACAGGCCGGATGCTCTTCCTGACACTAACCCTTTCCACGGAAGCCAAATCAATAGAAAATATTTTGATTATATATGTTACAGCAAAGGCCCAAGACGGGAATAATCGAAATTATCAATACATATTGAAATTATGAGGATACTGTTTCACATCTTCCCCACACATCTAAATCATAACTCCCTATGCTTACTAAATTCACCTGAAACACAAGAGAACCTCGATAAAAGCCGTGATCTCGATATCCCTGTTAACTCAGCAGGCATAATAAATGTTCCTTTGGAATTGGCAAGTTAGTGATGGAGCCAACTACACCATGAGTACAGGCAAAAGAGCAGGTAATGTTTATACCCGTCCTGAAGCTCTGCACCTTCAAAATATTATAATCGTGAAAATAAAAGTGTGGTTTACTCACTCAGTAGCTTGAATAATGCTTGAACTATCAAAAAACAAAACAAAAAAGTGAAAAATAAAGCTTAAATTTACTGTTTACTAGTTTGAAAACGCCCTGACATTGACAGATAATTATGCAAACTCGATTTGTTGTAGTTTTTCTTTTAACTACAACGACTTCTGCTATTCCTGCTGCTACTACTACTACTACTACTACTACTACTACTACTACTACTACTACTACTACTACTACTAAGTTTTTCTCCAAAACAAATAAGTAAAAGATTCAATATTAATAATATTACTAACATCTATTTCATCATTATCTTCATTATTATTATTATTGTTGATATTTGTGGGAATCGACGTTGCGCAGTAGTTAGAACTCTCGTCTGGGTCCATCGCGGAGCGTTAGAAAGGGCAACCAGCATTAATTATGCAGCTCCAACCTGCATGTACCAAACCACAAACTGGGGATTAATAGTAAAACATGAAGTAGCAGAAAACATTCTTCATAATGACATTATTATTATTATTATTATTATTATTATTATTATTATTATTATTATTATTATTATTATATTTATTACTATTATTCTTATTCTTATTCTTATTCTTATTATTATTATTATTATTATTATTATTATTATTATTATTATTATTATTATTATTATTATTACTATTATAATTATTATTGCTATTATTATTATTATTATTATTATTATTATTGTTATTATTATTATTATTATTATTATTATTATTATTATTATTATTATTATTATTAATGTTATTATTACTATTATTATTATCATTATTACTATTATTATTATTCATTGCTAATACTGCTGCTGCATTAGTAATATAAACTAGATACGTATAGGATATTTTCCTAAAGTTTGGACTTGCTTAGAATGGGTGAGAGGCGACCAACCTCGAACAATACTCGTTCCTCATAAAATATTTTAGGAAGAATACATATACAAACGTTCCAATACATACATACATACATGCAAATGCATACATGCATGCATGCATACGTATATATATATATATATATATATATATATATATATATATATATATATATATATATATATATATATATATTTATATATATATATATATATATATATATATATATATATATATATATATATATATATATATATATATATATACATATATATATATATATATATATATATATATATATATATATATATATATATATATATATATATATATATATATATATATATATATATATATATATATAATATGCGCCCACACACGCACACACACACATCTGCAAATGCCCCTCGAGATGACTAGGTGATTTCAATGCTAGAAACAAAGCATGAGAAAAAGATCTATAACAAGAGACAGCACTAAGTAAAATGAGAGTTACAAAGACAGCATCAATAGAATGATGGAAATAACAAGCAATTAATAAATCAATTTCCCTCAAAAGCCCAAACTTGATAATAGGTAAAAATATGCGTTTTAGGTGTACTCATAATAGAAATATATGTATATTCTGAAGAATAAAAATGCAGACCAAATATTCAGAGTGAATAAAAAAAAAGAATTGAAGAATACTTTGAATAAAAAAAGAAGACCTGGAGAAAGAAAATAATGCAGAACATGCAAACAAACAGCATTCTTAAAACTAGAATAATATGAAATAAATCAAGCAAACAATAAGCAAGAAAAGGTACAATAAATTATTGACTAAATGAAAGTATAAACACTAGAAATGCAAACAAACAATACAAAGTAAAAAAAATTACAAACAACAGAAGAAAATACACGATAAAAGAAAAAGAATACAAAAAACGTATGCAAACAAACAACAAACAAACACAAACAACAAAAGTTTACAAAAACAAAACAAGACAATGAAAAATCTAATTTATAAAGAAAAAATGGCATGCAAGCAAATCAAATTTAAATAGTTAAGAATTACAAGACGCTAAAAAAAAAAAAAAAAAAAAAAACATGGAATTTAAGCGAATACTCAAATTAATGAAATAAATCAATGGAAGAATTGAACAAATAAACACACAAATGAACAAATACCTAACTGAATAAATACACGTCAAGGAATGTCTGAATTCGAGTGAATAAATACAAATGAATAAATAGAAATAAATAAGTAAATGCCAGTAGAGGCATGCGCGGAATGTTGCTCTACTCTGTACCTTTTTCTTGCTTGCTTTCTTTGAGGGTGCAGAGCCTCAGGACAGGCCTACGTACCATCCGTAGGTATTCCCCCTTTCACTTGCCTTTAAGATCATGAGGTGTAACTTTTGCTTCTTCTTCTGTCCGTGCCAAAGAAATTCTTGGCCAGGCCAAGAGAAACATTCCAATAAAAGTAAACACACACACACACACACACACACATAAATACATACACACACACACACACACACACACACACACACACATACACACACACACACACACACGCACTTGAAAGGATATAGAGAGAGAAAGTGTTTCTTCTTCTTCTTCTTCTTCTTCTTCTTCTTCTTCTTCTTCTTCTTCTTCTTCTTCTTCTTCTTCTTCTTCTTCTTCTTCTTCTTCTTCTTCTTCTTCTACTACTACTACTACTACTACTACTACTACTACTACTACTACTACTACTACTACTACTACTACTACTACTACTACTACTCTTCTTTTCTCCTCTTCTTGCTTTTCCTCTTTTTCTTTCCAATCTTCGTCCTTTAAAAACTTTCCTACTAATTCTTCTTCTCTTTATCCTCTTCTTTTTCTTCTACTTCTTCTTTCGCTTTTTTTTTGTTCTTATTTTTCACCTCCTCCTCCTTCTTCTTCCACTCCTCCTCCTCCTCCTCTTCCTCCTCCTCCTCCTCCCCCTCCTCCTCCTTCTTCTCCAACTTTTCCTCCTCTTCCTCCACCTTCTTCTTCTTCTCATCCTCCTCCTCCTCTTCCTCCTCCTCCTCCTCTTCCTTCTTCTTTTCTCTTCTTCTTCTTGTGAAGCTCCAAAAAGGAAACTGAAACCTCTGCCATTGCCAAGAAATATATCTCACGGAGCTCAGGTGAATGTGGAGCAAGTCATAATCATAAATCTCTTAAAGATGAATAACCCTCTAATGATCATATTAAGATAAATAACACCGCAATAGCTTTTGTAATGTTGGATAACTCCAGAACACATTTTGGGAAGATATGTAATCTTGGAAATATTCTTGTGAAACTAAATAACCCCCCCCAAAAAAAAAAACACCTTGGAAAGATGAATAACCCTCTAATGATCATATTAAGATAAATAACACCGCAATAGCTTTTGTAATGTTGGATAACTCCAGAACACATTTTGGGAAGATATGTAATCTTGGAAATATTCTTGTAAAGCTAGATAACCCCCTAAAAAACACTTCTAATGTTCATATCAAGATAAATAATACTGTAACAGCTATTGTAACGTAGGATAACCCCAGTTAACATTTTGGAAAGATAAGTAATATAAGACTTATCCTTATAAATTCAGATAATCCCCAGAAAATACCTTGGAAAGATGAATATCTCTCTATAATCTTCCTTGTAGAGTTAAATAAACTCCCAAGGAGCATCTTTGATAGATTAATAGACCTATAAATCTCTTAGAGGCATTCAAGAACCTCATGAAACCAGCTTGGAAAGATGAATAATATAGGAAATGTTCTCTCAGAACTAGAAAATCTTTACAAAATATATTTGGAAAGATGAACAAACCAATTTTATTGAAAATCTAATTCCCAGAAAAAAAACATGAATTATTTTAGAAATTTCCGTATAGAACTACATAACCCCTCCCAGAAAACACCTTGGAAAAATGAATAATCTAATACATTTTCCAAGATGTTATTCCTGGGAGTAACATCTTGGAAAGAATATTAATACAATAAACCACTGGATTGAATTAGATTACCCCCAGAAAAACCTAGAAAAGATGAATACTCCTTCAATCTTCCTTCCAAAAGCTATTTAAACTCCAGAAAATAAATCGGATAGATGAATAACCCTATAAATCATAGCATAACATACGATAACCCAATAAAACGTTGCACAGAATACATTACAAAACAATAACATAATATCTTGGAAAGATGAATAACCATGTAAATAAAATTCTGTCAGGTATTTTCAAGAAAATACCTTGAAAAGCTAAATAAACTCATTTATATCTTAGTAAGGTATAAAAATCCAAGTAATGGCTATAAAGATGACTATCCTGATAAAACAGTACATACACATACAACAAATGCAATCTCCCTTGTAACAAGGAGTGGTCTAGTCAAAGCACACCCTCATTCACAGGAAGCCACTTCGCTTCTATCACTACCACTTACATACAGTTAAATTAAGTTAGATTAACACCAAAAATCACCTTGCAAAGATTAGTTTCTACAACTTTTAAAGTTAGATTAAGTCATAAAACAACTTGTAAAGATAAAAAACTTCATTATGCAACAAGGAAATTTAGATAAGCCTTAAAACTTACTTACACTGATGGGGGCCCTTCCCAACGCCCCGCGGTGAGCCCGAACAGGTTTTATTACTTCCCATATCGTGTGTGTAATTCCATTAATTAGTTTTTGAAGTTAAGTTATCCCTCCAAAAAATGGAAATTTGAAAAAAAAGAAAAACGGAAATCACATATAGAAACAAGCAAATACATGAATAAAAAACCGTAAATCTTAAAATTCCTTTTAGAAATATTGATAAGAATTAGACAAGATTAGATATATAGATATTTAAAGGTGCAGATGAACAAAATTATAGGAAATTAAAATCCTAATAATTCTTTATATTTAGTGAGAAAAAAAGAATCTTGAAAGATTAGATCATCATTTCAACATCGAATAAAAAAATGCCGTTAGAAGCCATAAGACATTAACGGCATTTTTGAAAGCAGGGTTACCAATGCCAAGCATAAATAAACAAAAGTCGATAGAAAGTGAAAGGGAAAGAAAATGGAAATATGCCAGTTTTCGGAGAAGCAGCAGCAGCAGCAGCAGCAGCAGCAGCAGCAGTAGTAGTAGTAGTAGTAGTAGTAGTAGTAGTAGTAGTAGTAGTAAAATGAAAATATATCCCTGCAGTAGAAAGCAACTATAGTGATAGTAACTGTAAATGTGCCAGTTTGATGAAAAAAAAAAGTAGCATTCGCTAAAGAAGTTGGAAAAGAAATCCACAAACCAAGTGGCTTATAGTAGCAGAAGTAATAATAACAATAATAATAATAATAATAATAATAATAATAATAATAATAATAATAATAATAATAATAAGAACAATAATAATAATAATAATAATCATAATAATAATAATAATAATAATAATAATAATAATAATAATAATAATAGCAATAATAATAATAATAATAATCATAATAATAATAATAATAATAATAATAATAATAATAATAATAATAATAATAATAATAATAAAAAAATAATAATAATAATCGTAGTAATAGTAGTAGTAGTAGTAGTAGTAGTAGTAGTAGTAGTAGTAGTAGTAGTAGTAGTAGTAGTAGTAGTAGTAAATAAGCTGAAAAATATATGCCAATAGTGCGTAGCAGAAATAATATCCGGAAAAGGGATCCATTAATAGGCTTTCAGGAAAGTGGTAGTAGTAGTAGTAGTAGCAGTAGTAGTAGTAGTACTAGTGGTAAAACATTAGAGTAACACATACTTTCTTTTGGTGTATATGCATGTACAACACACGCGCAGAAGAATGCAGAAAATATTTCATTACTTTCATATTTTGCTATTGAAAATATAAACCTATAAATACACGGACATACCCATGACGTATACATACTCATGTCGTATACATGACCTTTAAATGATAATATAATCTATAGAACATGGTTTTCTAACTAGATCCTTACCCCCTAAGAACTAGGTCAAGTCGTAGAAAAAACAAAACAATATCAATATCTAAATAAATAGATGTAAGCATGCTATGCTTGCCCTACCGCTTGGGTGGGTAGGGTTGGGTTGGGGGGGGGGGCTTAGAAACAAGTTCTAAGGCTAAACTTACTAGATGAATATTCTAAAAGCACGACCAAAATTGGTCAGGACCAGAGAGATCGTATTCTTTCTCTCCCTGTTTTCTTTTATTTATTTTTTGTTTATATCATCTATGGAGAATGCTCTCCATGTGACATTTACACTTACATCATCAGAGAAACAGCCAATCACACGCGGTTTTGCTGCCAACCATGGCCTCAGTCGCTTTTGGCGGGTATATATACCCGCCGCATCCTGTTTCTCAGCATCATTCTCTCTCTTGTCGAGCCAGGGAAAACTTGAAAAAAGAAAGATGAAGTTCTTGGCTATTGTGAGTT
>JAXCGZ010022871.1:70000-102926 GCA_037179515.1 Halocaridina rubra
CTGTTTCCTCATTTAGAGAATTCCAATTATGAAGCAACTATTCTTTCATTAAAAAATACTTCCTTACATCTTGAAGAGAAGTTATCTAAAATAGCTTCAAATCATGACCTCTAGTTCAGTAGCTACCCTTATTACTATATCGCTCCCTGTCCATTCTCAGAACCATGCAAGAATTCAGAAACCGTTACCATATCCCCCTTCTTACTTCAAGCTTCGAGTAATGGTAAGTCTGACCCTTTCACCCCTCCCTCATTTCTAAAATTATTATCACTGTTACCAGCTTCGAAGAATATCTTTGAAGTTTCTCTAATTTACAAATACGCTTTACTTTCAATTACGGATTTCAGAAATATGCTGACATAAGTCACGTAAATACCTCTGGACATTTCCATTTTCATATGCCTGAAGTCTACCTTTATGCTCGCTATAAAAGCATAACTGCCTTTATATATATATATATATATATATATATATATATATATATATATATATATATATATGCACAAACACACACACAGATGTTCCAAAGCATTTACCCCTATACCACTTTAGTTCTAAGATTCTTGAAGTTCCTTTTCTGCGATTGAACCTTATTGCATTCTTAACCATTCACAAAATCTTAAAATGTTGAAGCACCGAATCCCACAAGCCACTTGTTTGACATAGTCTTGCAGACTATTTACGTCTTCCTGAAGTTCTTCACCATCTTTTTCGTCTTGCACTCGTCTCACAATCATCTGCAAACATATTTAAAATTGTATTTACAGACTATGGCAGGTCATCTATATATAAGAAACAGAAGTGGCATCATAACTGTTCCCCTGAGGAAGACCACTTCTGACGTTTCTCCAGTCAGACACATGCTCTGGCCCTATGCTCCCCTCCATAAAAAGTTTGTATCCATCCCGAGACATTTCCAGTATTCTTACTATTACTTACAGCTTCTTAATATCTCGCATGAGGGACTGTAGTATATGCCTTCTGAGAATCTAAAAACATACAATCTGTCCAACTCTGTCTATCAGGTAAGACGAGGCTTACTTCATCATAAAATTCTAGTAAATGTGTTAGTGTAGACCTGTCTTCTCTGAAGTCATTTTGTCTCAATGAAAATTTGTTGAAGGACTTTAAGTGACGAGAAAAGTTCTTGGTCAGAATTAAATTTTACTCTCTCTCTCTCTCTCTCTCTCTCTCTCTCTCTCTCTCTCTCTCTCTCTCTCTCTCTCTCTCTCTCTCTCTCTCTCTCTCTCTCTCTCTCTCTCTCTCTCTCTCTCTCTCTCTCTCTTTCTCTCTCTCTCTCTCTCTCTCTCTGTTTAATTTTCAATAAAATCATGTGAGGAACATATGTTTAGCTCTTAAAAACAAGAGGCTCAAGTAGTCTAAGCTGATAGCTTCTGGCAAAGTTTGAACTAATATATATATATATATATATATATATATATATATATATATATATATATATATATATATATATATATATATATATATATATCAAGACTCAAGAAAAGCGATAAATTAATTAATTACAATCCATTAAATCAATTATAAATAAATAAACGAACAAACACCTCGGAGAAGAATCAAATTCCTTCGAATAGCAGGAGAAGCTAAGGAAAATCCTAAAGGGTTTTATCAACATTATCAAACAAAATTTAAGGAAAAAGTCGGACCAATTGAAGTAGCCAATGGCCATATCACAGATGACGATAAAGTGATGTGTACATGTTTAAATGATTATTTCTTATCTGTATTTACAAATGAAAACTTGGAAAATATTCCGGAAGTAGAATCCATTTACAGAGACAGTCCCGATAATATACTTAGTTCAATAAATATTACGAGAGAGGAGGTAATAAAAGAAATAGATAAATTAAAGGCTCATAAATCTCCGGGACCTGATGGAATATATGCTAGAATATTAAAGGAATGCAAGGAAGAGCTTAGTTGTCCTCTAACTGCATTATTTAATAATTCAATAAAATTAGGATCGGTACCCATGGAGTGGAAATTGGCAGATGTGGTACCAATATTTAAAAAAGGAGAACGTGTTAAAAAGAATAATTATAGGCCGGTAAGTTTAACGTCAACAGTGGGTAAGATTCTAGAATCCATAATTGCAAATAAAATAAGGGCACATCTAGAATTACACAGACTGATAAAACTTTCACAACACGGGTTTCTTAAGGGTTTTTCGTGCCTTACAAACTTACTGTCTTTTTATTCAGAAGTTTACGAGGCAGTAGATTGTGGCAAAGAATATGATACAATATATCTAGATTTTAGCAAAGCTTTTGATAGAGTTCCTCACAAAAGATTAGTTCAAAAGCTGGAAGCTCATGGTATAGGAGGAGCTGTGCTCAGATGGATCAAACAATGGTTAAAAGACAGAAAACATAGGGTTTGCATAAATGGAGAGAAATCAGAGTGGGGCTCGGTTACAAGCGGGGTACCACAAGGCTCGGTACTGGGTCCTCTATTATTCATCGTATATCTAAATGATCTGGATTCGGATATCAGTAGTAACCTAAGTAAATTCGCAGACGACACTAAAATAGGTAGAACTATAAATGGAAAAGAAGACATTCATGCTTTACAGGAAGATCTAAATAGATTATCTGAATGGTCGGACAAATGGCAAATGGAATTTAATGTTGAAAAATGTAAAGTAGTTAAAATGGGTACTATAAAAGACAATACTAGTTATAAGCTAAATAACCATGAAATCATGAGTTCTCAGTGTGAAAGGGATTTGGGAGTTCTTGTTAGTAGTAGTCTTAAGCCAAGAGAGCAATGCACAGCAGTCAGAAATAAAGCAAACAGAATTTTAGGATTTATCTCAAGAAGCGTCAGCAATAGGACGGAAAAAGTTATTTTGCAGCTCTATCTTGCATTAGTTAGGCCCCATTTAGATTATGCTGTGCAATTCTGGTCACCCTATTATAGAATGGAAATTGAATCCTTAGAGAGAGTGCAGCGAAGAATGACCAAGATGATACACAATATCAGAAATCTACCATATGAGGACAGATTAAAAAAACTTAATCTACATTCTCTAGAGAGGCGAAGAGTTAGGGGGGTTATGATTGAAGTGTATAAATGGTTTAAAGGGATTAACAAGGGAGATATTAATAAAGTTTTAAAAATTCATGATCAAACCAGAACTCGTAATAATGGATTTAAGCTTGATAAATTTAGGTTCAGAAGGGAAATTGGTAAAAATTGGTTTGGTAATAGAGTAGCTGATGCATGGAACAAGCTTCCTAGTATGATAGTAAATGCCAATACCTTAGACACCTTCAAATGTAGATTAGATAGACATATGACAGAGGTAGGGTGGGTATGAATAGGTTAGTGCTTATTAGAAGTAGAGTAGAATAGAATAGGTTAGACATGCTGAAAATACAATTCAAAAATGGAGCTGCCTCGTGTGTGCCAGTAGGCATGTTGCAGTGTCCTCTATTCTTATGTTCTTATGTTCTTCTTATGTTCTTATGTAATTAGATGAAAAGTAATCCCACAATCCTTCTTGGTCCTCATTAGATTTTCTCGGGGCAAAAGATAATCAAGTCTTTTTCCCGATTTCTTAAACAATATAAACCTAGGATACCATATTGTTAGTTAGCTAGACGCACACAAATGGATGTCATTTTCATTACTGCCAGTCAAGAAAAAACTTATCTATTTGAAGATTTTAATCCATATTAAACAGATAAACAAAGGTCCGATTTCTTAAACAGTGTAAACCTAGGATACCATATTGTTAGTTAGCTAGACACACACAAATGGATTTCATAAACGCATCTGACGCGGTTCTGTGTATGGCTAGGATCCCTGTTTTGCTAGTTGTATCTCTTGCCATTGTACTTTGAGAAGGTGACCAGTTTAGGTCACGAAATTAATATATATATTTTCGTTGTTTTATTTAATGGGCTTTTCCTACCATTTTATAGTGTATGTTAACAGTTCAGTGTTATTAATATATATATATATATATATATATATATATATATATATATATATATATATATATATATATATATATATATGAATATATATGCATGCCTAATATCTTGCTGGAGTTCTTCAACAAGTTAATTATATCTGTTGTTTACCATATTTAGAACGCAGAAATAATAGAAAAACAGACTAACAAAATTATTAAAATGGCAGATAGACAAAGATACCGATGGATATACGGTAAATGGATAAACAGAGATATAATGATTGACTGATACACAGACAGATATATAGAAAGTAAGTTATACTTGTTTTAGGATTGCCAACTTATAGAAAGAAAAATGTTTAGACTTTAGACAAACAGATAGACTGGAAAAAAGTTAGATATATAAATCGACAAAATGCCTAAAACTAGACATACAAACAAAATAGAGAGATAGAAAATGTACAAACAGACATATAAAGGAAAAAAAAAGTAACGCATTATGACAAGACATACACAAACACACAAAGATATACACAAAGGCATCTTCCTTACATGGTATTTCAGGGTTACATTACAAACACCATCATGCCATGAGTAACGAAGAAAATAATAAAATAAAGTGATAAGTAACCTTATCTACAAGCCCTTTTTAATTTTATGGGGTATATCCTAAATATTTAATATGTCTTTATAGTCTCCAGTACTTTAGTGCAATTCCCGTCTAGTGTTACCATTTATCTGCATTTTTGGATCAAACTTGTAGCTCGAACTGTTCTACTAATTAATGTAAGATTTTTTTTTCTTTATTGGGCAGAAAGACTTGATGTTATTATGAAGAGTGTCTGATATAATGATGTCTATGTGTATGTAAGATTGTGTGTGTATGTGTACGTTCGTGTATGTACCAAATGCAAAATATGACTGGGAAATAGCGTCGCTCAAAACTGTTTCACAGCCATATCAAACGTCTTTTTAAAAGTATATTATTATTATACAATTTAATTAATTTATTACTTTTTCTTATTAATATAATTTAAGAGCTCATGTAAAACTACTACTACTAGTACTACTACTACTACTATTGTTTTTAATAATAATAATAATAATAATAATAATAATAATAATAATAATAATAATAATAATAATAATAATAATTATAATAATAACAATAATAATAATAATAATAATAATAATGTTGCACTGTTCCATGTTTCACTATTAGACCCCATTTGATAAAGGGTAGCCACAGACTTGTTGGAGCTGGGGGATCGAACGCGTGTTACTCGCTTCCCGACTCGCGCATTCTACAATTACGCTACCGCAGCCATAATAGCAAAATATTATCATTATTATTCAGATAATCTACCTTCCTTGTCGGGAATCGAACCTGGGAACTCTAAGCTAAAATTCCAATCACATTGCCTTAATTACACAGTGGTACAGTGGACTAAGCTGTGGAGATCTAATCCAAGTTTCCTAGTTCGATTCCCGACAAAGAAGGTAGTTATTTTTGAAAAAAAAATTTAAAGTGCGTTATTGTATCGTATTTCTTAACTTTTTATTATTTTCCTAATAATAATAATAATAATAATAATAATAATAATAATAATAATAATAAATAATAATAATAAAAATAATAATAATAATTATTATTATTATTATTATTTTTATTATTACTACTACTACTATTATCATAATTTTATTATTATTATCATTACTATGATTATTATCGTTACTATTATTATCATAATTGTTATTATCATTATTATTATTATAATTAATATTATTATTATTATTATTATAGTAATAATTATTATTATTATTATTACTAATTGTACATAAACGATTCATTGTTACCAGAGAAACAAAAGGATTATCCTTACGAAATAACGGGACGGCGCCTGCAGCTATGTGGGGTAGGACCATAAGTATAGTCCAGGAGTGGGGGTTACGTAGTTTACTTATACAAGCTGAAGCACCTATTCACCATTCTTAAGAAGTATTGTTACGGCAATTCTTATACGCTAAAGCGGCGGTGCCACAGTTCATAATGCAACAAATATAATACAACTCTAGTATGATATTATGTAGCTTCATTGATAAAAAGTAATAGTACTCTTTATTCATTAGTAATAATACACTATTATATATAAAATATTACAAATTTTAAAGAGCCTAAAATTAACAACAATTACACAGAACACAACGTTCATTTGGCAACACTGCTCTCAAAGCAATAATGGTTTTAAAGGTTACGCACGTTCGTAAATCCAGCTTAAGATACAAGCGGCGCTGGTCAAAACATTACACAAGCATCAGTCGTCAGTCAGCGTTGGAGAGAGGAGGGTCGGTGACTCCTTGTCCATAACACCATGATCACCACTGAAGAGAACCAACTGGTCGCGTGGGACTATGTGGCCATTGCTGTCTATTTCATTTTGAATCTTGCTGTTGGATTTTATGTAAGTATCCTCAAATGATAGTTCTAAGGACTAGATTAGCCCAGGGCTACGAACAAAAACTTTTATCATGACTATTAAGTATTTTCTAATTTACAATTATATGCGTGGTTTAGTCTCTCGTCTGGATGCTACCGTTACTGCAGTAATAATAATAATAATAATGTATTACATGAATGGCAAAACTGCATTTCTCATGCAACCCATCTCCCCCCGACCCCCACTTTTCTACCTTTAGCGCTTTTTCATACACTCTTACTTTCAACTTTCCCTTTCACTTGGCAGGTACACCCTCTCTCTCTCTCCTCCTCTCTCTCTCTCTCTCTCTCTCTCTCTCCTCTCTCTCTCTCTCTCTCTCTCTCTCTCTCTCTCTCTCTCTCTAATTGATTAGAGATTCTTGTCGCCTATACACAGGCTTTACACAATGCAAGTTAATATTTTTACTGACCAGATATGTAGTAATACACTTGTTCCGTTTTTACGTCACGGACTCCCTTTTCTACCTAGGGCTAGGACGGTTGCCATCTTGTGAAGGACTTGTTTTGGCAGATGTAATCCTTACCCTGGGTGCATGCCCTTGCTAACCTCAGACCGTGACGGGGCGCGAACCCTCGCCTTTACGCTTCAGAGTCGCGGACGCTACCGCTTGAGCCACGGTGACTACAGATATGTAGTAATACACTGAAAGTTTAAAATAATAATAATAATAACAATTATTATTATTATTATTATTATTATTATTATTACTTTAGTCATCACATTATCAAAGTAAGCGTGAATGAAATTACAAGATATTATTAAAAGCAATTACGATTTGTAGTGAAAGTTATTTATTTGTTTATATATATATATATGTTGTTTATTTTTAATATGATTACAGCATGTTTAATATATTCACAAACATTCACTATCTATAAGGTATACATTTAAAACAATGTCACTTAGCTTTTATTTTGCGTATATCAGCATTTTTGTTGTTGTTGATAATGCAGTTGGGAAACAGGCTATGTCAGGTGTAATGACTTTGGCAAAAAAAAAAAAAATGTACAGTATTTGCTATGCTATACAACACAGATAAAATTATTTAAGTGAAAATGTTGATTTTAACAATATATGAAATTCTTATTAATTTAATGACCTCTGTTGGTCACCTTTTCATATTGTACTTATGATGAATCAGCAGTTGAGCTCGTGATACTGAATGAACTTCACATATTTTTTAAGTTGTCTGTTTTGGGGCTTTTCCCGCCACTCTGGACTGTGTGGTAATAGTTTAGTGTTAAATATTATCTAGTAATTTTCATCTCTACACTTGTCTATAATTTTATATATTTCTGGCTATATTTGAGAGTATTCATGGTGTAGGAAAGAGCTAGTTGGCTATTATACTTGGTGATAAAGTCCCGATATCTTCAACAGTGTAAACCTAGGATACCATATTGTTAGTTAGCTAGACACACACAAATGGATTTCATAAACGCATCTGACGCGGTTCTGTGTATGGCTAGGATCCCGTACGGGATCCTAGCCATACACAGAACCGCGTCAGATACGTTTATGAAATCCATTTGTGTGTCTAGCTAACTAACAATATGGTATCCTAGGTTTATACTGTTTAAGAAATCGGACCATTGTTGAGGCTCTAGTTGTACTAGTAGCTGAGGAAATCTGATCTATGGGCGTGTACTAGATAAACATGTTTTGGTAATGATGTTTTTGACCTGAAATACGGCTGGAACCCCGATAAGTGGACATTGTTATACACATTCATCGCGTGTTCACATGTCTAGAGATAGTACCTATGCTGTATATGTAACATTTTACTATACATTTACGCTATGTACACACGATATTGCTAATTTCTGCACGCAGAATTTGGAGTATGTTATGCAATGTATATTATGATGCATAATGAAAATCTGTTTGCTTATACGTAATACGCTGACGGTGTTATTGATTTCTGCGACTTCACGAAAATTTAATTTTACTTCGTAATAAGTGCGATGTCACATACTTTTTTATTTATTTTTTTTACAAATATAAAAATTTACATACAATGTCATTAGCGGTCCAAGGTCTTGTTTATCGTTTAATATATATTTTTTTATGATTGTGACACCAGGACGGGCAAAACAAAAAAAATAAAAAAAAATAAAAACTGCACGAAGGAAAAAAGTAGAGAAACAGATATGGCAAGTGTTGTGACTTGTCAGATTTGAATGAATAATAAATGTTTCCTTACGAAAATAAAAGAAAAATCTTTGTTATAGAGAACGAACATAAAAAGAAAGTTAGAAATTAGAAAAAAAAATACTATTATTCATCGTATATCTAAATGATCTGGATTCGGATATCAGTAGTAACCTAAGTAAATTCGCAGACGACACTAAAATAGGTAGAACTATAAATGGAAAAGAAGACATTCATGCTTTACAGGAAGATCTAAATAGATTATCTGAATGGTCGGACAAATGGCAAATGGAATTTAATGTTGAAAAATGTAAAGTAGTTAAAATGGGTATTATAAAAGACAATACTAGTTATAAGCTAAATAACCATGAAATCATGAGTTCTCAGTGTGAAAGGGATTTGGGAGTTCTTGTGAGTAGTAGTCTTAAGCCAAGAGAGCAATGCAAAGCAGTCAGAAATAAAGCAAACAGAATTTTAGGATTTATCTCAAGAAGCGTTAGCAATAGGACGGAAAAAGTTATTTTGCAGCTCTATCTTGCATTAGTTAGGCCCCATTTAGATTATGCTGTGCAATTCTGGTCACCCTATTATAGAATGGAAATTGAATCCTTGGAGAGAGTGCAGCGAAGAATGACCAAGATGATACACAATATCAGAAATCTACCATATGAGGACAGATTAAAAAAACTTAATCTACATTCTCTAGAGAGGCGAAGAGTTAGGGGGGATATGATTGAAGTGTATAAATGGTTTAAAGGGATTAACAAGGGAGATATTAATAAAGTTTTAAAAATTCATGATCAAACCAGAACTCGTAATAATGGATTTAAGCTTGATAAATTTCGGTTCAGAAGGGAAATTGGTAAAAATTGGTTTGGTAATAGAGTAGCTGATGCATGGAACAAGCTTCCTAGTATGATAGTAAATGCCAATACCTTAGACACCTTCAAATGTAGATTAGATAGACATATGACAGAGGTAGGGTGGGTATGAATAGGTTAGTGCTTATTAGAAAAATCATAAAAAGAAAAATAGAATAAATAAGTAGAGTAGAATAGAATAGGTTAGACATGCTGAAAATACAATTAAAAAATGGAGCTGCCTCGTGTGTGCCAGTAGGCATGTTGCAGTGTCCTCTATTCTTATGTTCTTATGTTCTTATAATAATAATCCCTCTTAACCGAAAAATGAGGATTAGCTTTTCCTGATGTATATTTTTGTAAATACAAAATAGCCGTTAATTAAAGATTAAAATGACGATTGACTCTAAGAAGTATTAACTTAATTATAGAGCGACATATTATATCTTTGTAATTTCCAGATTATGTGTTCAAATGAAAAAGATTATTTCTTATATCTACAAAAATCATTATAAAACCTTTAGCGATGTATATATATATTTTTTAATGCAGACTAAAGTACATAACACTATTTAAATACAAGAGAGAATATGTAAAATGTATAATTTTCCTAATCAGTATAATTCCTGATATCTCGAATATGCAACAATAATAAAACACACACGTGCATACACACACGCAGACACATAAGTAAGAAAAAAAAACTAGCTTAAATTGCAGCGGGTTGTAGTAAATTTTAGTAATAAATATTTTTAGACAAAATATATTTAGTAGTAAAATATTCTTTACACAACTCACAAGGTCACGATTACATCACATTGTTCATTACATTTTATTGTATATAATTCCTTTTTGATATCTTGTGTATTGTTTTATACATAAATTCTTTATTGTATTATCTTTTACTGTATAAAAGTAGATGAATACAAGAAAACTTCTTTTTTTAATTTCCTTTAATTAGACATCATATATATTTTCACAATTATGCAGAATTGTCCATTATTTTTATTATTATTAATTATTTTTATTATATATTATAACACCTTTATAATCATCCACAAATATTTTGCCTCCTACCATCGTGATTTGAATCTGGGACCTGTAGAACAGGAGCCCAGAGCATAGTACGCTGAGCCACTGAGGTTTCTCAACCTCTGTGGCTCAGCTCTTTAAGTTGTGGGAATCCTTCAGATCCTAGGTTCGATTCCTGACAGCCTAAGGTAAAATTTTTGGAGAAAAATTTAATGTGTAATTGCACTGTCATGATCTAAGCATCATTATTATAATTATTATTATTATTATTATCATTATTATTATTATAATTATTAATTACCATATTGATATTAGTAGTACTAGCAAAAGTTGTCGTAGTAGCAGAATTTGTAGCAACATCGATAAAATGAAATTAACACCACAGTTGGAAGGGAAAAAACAATGGAAATACGCAAATCATGGTTCCTTGCGTAAGGGCATCCCACAAGGTTGGAAGTATGGGCCTATACGAAGATACAAACTAATAACAATCCAAAAAAGATGTTTATCTCCCTCTACAATGGTGCTGAATTGCGTGTTAGGAATGTCATGGCACAGCATACAGTAGGTGAATACTTCTATTAATATAAATTGTTTGTCATGACACAGCATACAGCAGGTGATACTTCAATTATCATAAGTTGTTTGTTATGTCATTTTTAATCCCCTTTCGAATGGGGTGGACATAGGTTGAAGCTGGGTTATTAAGATTGGATGTCCTTCTTAATACCCCGCGGTGGGTTCGAACACGAGTTAGTGGCTTTTCGAGTCTAGTGCTTTAACCACTGAGCTACCGCGGTCCATTACAAGTAACCGGTGGTAAATAGCAAAGAAACCAGAGAAAGATTTTAGTAAACATAGAAAGTCCATCATAGCCAGTTCGTTCCGATTTTACGTCACGGACTCCCTTTTCTACCAAGGGCTAGGACGGTTGCCTTCTTACGAAGGACTTGTTTTGGAGATGTAATCGTTACCCTGAGTGCATGCCCTTGCTAACCTCAGACCGTGACGGGGCGCGAACCCTCGACCTGACGCCTCAAAGTTGCGGACGCTACCACTTAAGCCACGGTGACTACAAAGTCCATCATAGACAGTATTGAAAACAAATGAATAGAAAGATTATTCAGCACAAAAAACATGCTTGATCGTTTGAGAGAGAGAGAGAGAGAGAGAGAGAGAGAGAGAGAGAGAGAGAGAGAGAGAGAGAGAGAGAGAGAGAGAGAGAGATCCTGCCTATGCAAGGGTTTTGCGATTCATTCTGGTTATAATTTCAATTTGTTCAAACCATCAGTTTCACAAATCATTGTTTTTATATTTGGCACTTTTCCTGGTTTAATATTGTCTCGGATAGTAATCTTTATATCAGTCTTATATGCTTGAGACTTTTATATTTCAAGTCCAAATACAATTTTTTGAGAACATTAAAACACAAATATGAGATACTTACGACAGTGATATATGTTTTACAAATAAGGATGTTGGTGGTGGATAGTGGTAACCCTTATTCCCCAAGGTGCTAAGAGGGATAATCGAAGTATGTTTGTCTTTTGACGAATGTGTTCTTTGACTCGGCCATGCCCTTACACGGTGAATTGCGGCCACTGTAAATAATTTTTTTTCTTATAGATGTATTCTGCCTAATTCACTTAAGACTAAATTCATGTTATTATAGGCACAAATTAAGTTCAAATTATCTCTAAATAAATTACTGTCAATTAACGATGCATCTCTATCACCGACCTCGCTACCTATAGAATAAGTATAGTCTTAGATTAACACTATACGACCGTAGTATCAGAATGGGCGGTTGGTGCCATGGGCCAATTAATACTTGTTGTGTACATTTAATGTCACTGTTAATTCCCATTATGGGGGTGATTACAGAATATTGAAGGGAAATTGAGTCTGGATGGCCTACCATACTCCCCACGATGAGCTCAATTTCGGGTCTGTCAACTCCCTTAGTGGGGATATTCTAACCATTTGGTTATTTACTCCTTTCTATTGTGTGTTCCTATCAATCCAAGAATAGCCACCTGATGTTATTTTAGGTGCTTAATCTGGTACTGAAGCAAAAGTTGCATATATATATATATATATATATATATATATATATATATATATATATATATATATATATATATATATATATTATATATATATATATATATATATATATATATATATATATATATATATATATATATATATATATATATATATATATATATATATGAATCATTTTTTTACCCCGACCGGGACTCGAACCTAGGACTTATGAATACTAAGTCAAGGCGCTACCACTACACCACAGAAGGTTAAAAGGAATCCAACCTTATAGCTTATATCTGCTATACTTAGGAATGAACGCATTCTAACTGAATGTCACTATGTTCATATTACAGATTCCCCAACCTCACTCGTGGCTTCATTTTCCTAGGTTCGAGTCCCGGTCGGGGTAAAAAAATGATTCATGTTTTCACATATGTAATGTGCTTATTTGATAATTTCATGGCCCGAATGAGATTGGGATTTGAATTAAATGCTAAAATGAAGCCACGAGTGAGGTTGGGGAATCTGTAATATGAACATAGTGGCATTCAGTTAGAATGCGTTCATTCCTAAGTATAGCAGATATAAGCTATAAGGTTAGATTCTTTTTAACCTTCTGTGGTGTAGTGGTAGCGCCTTGACTTAGTAATTATAAGTCCTAGGTTCGAGTCCCGGTCGGGGTAAAAAAATGATTCATGTTTTCACATATGTAATGTGCTTATTTTATAATATATATATATATATATATATATATATATATATATATATATATATATATATATATATATATATATATATATATATATATATATATATATATATATATATATATACAGTCATTTTATACGTAATTTATAAGTTTTATTAGAGGTAAAGTGACTAGAATTCCAGGAACGGAGACGAAATTCATAGCCTATTTACACTCAAAATAGACGAGACAAATGAAAAAAGATGAATGTTAACAAAAGAAAAAGATGACGAAAAGAATTAAGGAAAATATGAGAAATCAGAGGATTATAATATAGAAGAAATACAAAAAGACGTAGAAACGGTAACGCAAAAGAAAAAGAAAAAATGAAACAATGATATTGAAGAATAAGAAGCAAACTTTTTCATAACTCATATCGAGAGAGGCTTCTTCTTGATCATTTGGCTCAAGAAGCAGCAAGTCAAGTCCTTCCGTCATGGACCAATGTTAGGCCTAAAAGGAAAAACATTCGCTGGACTCTGGAAATCTGTCCTAACATTTATTGGTAATTTATTTTAGGCCCACGAAATTGGGGAATCACCAGAAGTACACCATATTTTTGAAATAATTGCTTTATTTTTCTCATTTAGATGGTTGTATTCTCTCTCTCTCTCTCTCTCTCTCTCTCTCTCTCTCTCTCTCTCTCTCTCTCTCTCTCTCTCTCTCTCTCTCTCTCTCAGCGAAATTTCATTACTAGCATTACATTCTTAAGATTTTACGTAAGTCCATAAAAGACAAAGCATTGTAAATGTAGATTACTTTATTATTATTATTATTATTATTATTATTATTATTATTATTATTATAATAATAATAATAATAATAATAATAATAATAATAATAATGATTATTATTATTATTATTATTATTATTATTATTATTATTATTATTAACTTCTATGCACATCTCTCCCTCACTTAACATTAACAAAATATCGTTATTTAAATAAATGATAGTATGATATTAAAATTTCATGAATAGAATTGAATAATTTAATGGTGTTGTATTTATTTATTTATTTAGTAAAATGCATGATTTTCTATTTCAGGCATTATGTCGACCGAACAGAGGAACTATTTCTGGCTATTTCTTAGCTGGGCGATACATGTGGTGGCTTCCGGTAATGTGTACAATTCTTATCTATCTATCTATCTGTTTAAGTATCTTACCAGGTTTTTTTACAATGATGGATTTAAAGAAAAAAAACAAAATTTGATATGTAAAATAAGTTTTAAAATATAAGTAAAGTACTTATCTATCCACTTGCCTCAATCTATCTATCGATTTTTTTTTTACGATGAGTGTTCGAAATAAAAATAACTTTACCATGTAAAATGCAAATTTATACGACACAAAAACTGAACTATCTATCTATCTGTCTACCTACTTACTTATCTATCTATCTATCTATCTATCTATCTATCTATCTATCTAGTTTACCCATTTTCAAGTTTCTGTATTGAATATTTTTTTTTGTAACAGAGCTGCAGGTTGGCAACTGTAATACTTATCAAAGTCTCAATCAGTGAAAGTATTGACAGCAAGTGGTATACTCAGAGAGCCTGCTAAGATGGCAGGGACAAGGATGAAAAAAAACTATTCAACAGATATACTCGTACTGTTTAAAAGTGGAAATGATTATTTTCCTCTTTAGGATGGCTAAATAATAATAATAATAATAATAATAATAATAATAATAATAATAATAATAATAATAATAATAAAAATAATAATAATTTTATTATTATTATTATTATTATTATTATTATTATTATTATTATTATTATGGGCTTTAATTACATACAAAAACTGGTATAACTTTAAAAACATCACCATCAACAACAACAACAACAACAATAATAGTAGTAATAATACTACTACTAATAATAATAATAATAATAATAATAATTATTATTTTTATTATGATAATAATGATAATATCACCCGCAAGTCGTTTTTATAGTAACAATAGTAGCATTGAACTAAAAAAGAAAGCGTGCGCTCGCACACACACACACCTTTGCCATTATAGATGACATATTAAAAAATACCTCCACTGCACCATTCGAGTAAAAAAAACCCATCGCTTTGCTTGTGTTATGGTACACATAGGACATCCCACAGGTCTTATTCCAAGAGAGAGAGAGAGAGAGAGAGAGAGAGAGAGAGAGAGAGAGAGAGAGAGAGAGAGAGAGAGAGAGAGAGAGAGTAGCAGCTCAATTGTTTAACAATATAATCTTTTTTATTTTTTATTTTTGTCAGTAACATACCAATTTTCCTTCACACACACACACACACACACACACACACACACACACACACACACACACACACACACACACACACACACAGCTTCGTAAGAAAACTTCTTCGCAGGATGTAAGGAAATACTTTTTCAGTGTAAGAGTAGTTGATAATTGGAATTGGCTAAACGAGGAGGTAGTTAATGCTATCTCAATCCATAGTTTTAAGGACAGGTATGATAAGTATGACTAAGTATAAAATGGAACCGATGAGGAGACGGGAAGATACGAGCTTTGGGCTCTTTCCCGTAAACACAATTAGGTAATCAAAATTAGGTAATCACACACATACACACACACACACACGCACACACACACACACACACATATATATATATATATATATATATATATATATATATATATATATATATATATATATATATATATATATATATATATATATATATATATATATATATATATATATATATATAGAGAGAGAGAGAGAGAGAGAGAGAGAGAGAGAGAGAGAGAGAGAGAGAGAGAGAGAGAGAGAATTGTGGTCTAGTTTAAAACAATAGCGTTGCTGCGGTGAAAGTGTATTGTAATTTTCTACTCTCAAAATACGTGAAACACCGAAAATGAAAATGACTTCTGTATTTAGGTTATTGTCATGCAATGTATTCATGTGTGCGTGTGTGTGATTGTGTGTGTGTGGTTTCAGAGTATTGGTTCATATAAGTACTCTGCCTATATCTTATATCGTTATCGATAGAGCCTACCATCCAATAACGAACTAAAATTATTTCTGGTAATGCCGTCTACTACTACCACTATTACCCCAGCTAATGCTTATTTTACCACTGCTACTACTACCACCATTACTACTACTAATATTCATCATCATCATCTTTTGGTTTCTCCCATTAGGGAACGCCACAGCGAAACAATCACCTCTGTATCATCCCACTCCCTTCATCCTTCACCGTCACACCACACACCCTCTTATTCTCACTCACCCTATATACAAACCTCCTTTGTAGCCTACCTCTCCCCCTCCCACCTGGCGAATCCATTCACAGAATCCTTGCTCCAACTTACCCCACCTCCTTCCTCAGCGCGTGCTCAAACCATTTCTGTCTCGCCTTTCTCACCATATCCCCAAACGGTCCTACCTGCGCTATTTCTCTAATATACCGTACTCATTCTTTATCGTAGTATATATGATATTAATAATTAATGATAATGTATATGTTACAGGTTGGGGCCTCCTTATTTGCAAGTAACATTGGTTCAGAGCATTTCATAGGCCTGGCAGGATCAGGAGCTGCTGGAGGCATAGGAGTTGGTGCTTTCAACTTCAATGTAAGTATGCTATATACAAACAGATATACTAACACTCACACGCATGCACGCGCGTGTGTGTAAAACTACATAATGTGAAACTCTAATTCTAATGCTTTTTTTTATGTATATTTATTCATATGTGTGCATTTATTTCTAAGGTTATTTAAGGATTTTGTTTTAAATTTGTTCTAAACGAGATTTGATTCCCCGTTGGCAGGTGATATAATGGAAATATAACTTGACAAAGGAGACTGCAGATATAATATATAAGAAATAAACATGAGTTAAATATATGTAGAAATTCTATTTATAACTAGATAGACACTTGGGAAACTTTGTAATATATTCTTTGCACAATATGGATCCGAGTTGCCTTTTTTTTATTTAATATTATATTCTTATTTCAGTCTGTAGTTATTACAAATGTGTTTTTCTTATTTCAGTCAATAGTTTTGCTCCAATTGATGGGTTGGGTTTTCTTACCTGTTTTCATCGCTAGTGGGGTAAGTAAGCCTTGACATATCTTAAAGATAAACGGATTATAACTATAGTTACACTGTATATATAAACATCAATAGTAAAGTAAATATACAGATGAGATTATTTCTGATTATCTTTACTTGTTAAACTTAAAATTATCTTTTATATATATATATATATATATATATATATATATATATATATATATATATATATATATATATATATATATATATATGTGTGTGTGTGTGTGTGTGTGTGTGTGTGTGTGTGTGTGTGTGTGTGTGTGTGTGTGTGTGTGTGTGTGTGTGTGTGTGTGTGTGTGTGTGTGTAAAAACAGTAGATAGAATAGTGCATAGAAAGACAGAAAAGTATAGATATATGGATCTATAGATTTATAGAAAAGTAGCTGTACATAATATGTTGAAAGAATTCATTATAAAGTATACAGAAAATCTCAAGAAAAGTGAACTTCTAAATATAGACATGAAAAAAAGCATTCTATATCACATTCCAGTTATTATTAAGCTTAATTAGTGCCAAATATTATTAGTGCCTATGGCCTGGCACTTCACCCCTACACCCCTACCTGCTCTAGTGCTATGGTATCATTTGGGAAATCAATACCGTAGATTATGAAAAGCTGTACCACAAGGACACGAACATAAGTAAATGTCAAAGCGTACAAGATTTATCAATGGCTCTGCACAGGAGGTGATATCTTTTCAAGCCCTTATTTAGAAATATCAAATTATAACACCTTGCAGCAGTTCAATGCATTTATACAAGTGTCTGAAATGAAATAACTATTTTATATGTTTTCACAGATTATATTGAAAGTTAATTGAATAAGGGCTTAGATATTTTAAAACATAAAAGTTATAATGAGGAGAGAATACTAACATAAAAAGTGTTGTATGAAGAAGGTTCTGAACTTGACAATAAGGATAACCTACTAAAAATAGATCAATCGACGGTCTTGCTGGACGTTACTGAGGGTAGAATATTGATGTCTGCTTAATCTTTCCTCTAGAAGTAGGTTAAACTACTGAATAAGTATTGGATCACTTTGTAGTCTTAGAATAAGGTTGATAGTCCTGACAAAGGATAGGATAAGGATTTTGGTAAATATGTAATATTGAAATGGTGGTCGCTGTGGCACAGTAGAAGCGTCTACGACTTTGAGGCGTCAGGTCGAAGGTTCATGGCCCGCCACGGTCTGAAGTTAGAAAGGGCATTCACTCAGGATAACGATCACACCTAAGTCCTTCTTTGGAAGGCATGATCCTAGCCCTTAGAAGAAAAGGGAGTCCGTTCACATGTAATATAGAATTAGGTTAAGAGATTATTGAGAATATTGACTAAAGGTAATGTTTTGTTCTTAAAAGAAGTTTGTTTACAATGGGTGAGGTAGGTCATGCAGAAGGTAAATAAATCAAAGCAAAATGATGAAATATTGATTATTGAATATACTGTGCTCTAATCAGCATAAATCTATAGAATCTTTGTAGAGAAGCTTGACCTTAGAGTTACTTTTTAACCTAACCTAACCTTACCTATCTTAACCTAGTCTAATTATTTTTACACGGTAGTTGTGGGGGTTATGCATTTTTACAAGATAGTTTTGGGGTTATGCATTTTCACACTTTAGTTCCTGGAATTATTATTTAATTTTACTTGGGGTTCTAGGGGTTACTTATCTTTACAAGATATAGAATATACTTACTAATGCTATATTTTATAAATATAAAATTGATTTATGGAATTATCAGTTAAATTTACTTGGGGTTGTAGGGGTTACCTATGTTTACAAGATCCAGAATATACTTGTTTATGTAATATTTTATGAACAAAAAACGGCAGACTTAATGCAATTCATGTATTTCTAATGAACTTAATGTATATGTATTAAAACTAATTCATATTAAACTAAGATTATTTATGGAATTATCAGTTAATTATACTTGGGATTGTAGGGGTTACCTATCTTTACAAGATCCAGCATATACTTACTTATGTTATATTTTATGAATATAGAACGGCAGACTTAGTACAGTACATGTATTTCTAATGAACTGAATGTATATGTATTAAGTTTAATTCATATTAAACTAAGATTATGTTGCAGGTAAGCACTGTCCCTGAATACATGATGAAACGTTTTGGAGGCAAAAGAATACAAATGTACTTGGCTGTGTTGTCACTCATTTTGTACATTTTCACCAAAATCTCTGTAAGTAGCCATTTAATATTATTTTTTTTTTATATAATTTTTATGTATTTTTAAGGGTTGCAAAGGGATCATTACTGCCCTTATGAAGACCCAAGTCAGTAAGGATACTGTTCTATTATTGGCCTCATTCATTTAATCTTAAGGGGGGTTTACACGATCAAACGGTTCGTCGAACGCGGTTCGACAGACAAGTGTTTGAAGTGATGCTCGAACGTGTGAACGGGGTATTTGGTTGTCGAACACGTTCCGTGTTCGACAACCAAATACCCCGTTCACACGTTCGAACATCACTTCAAACACTTGTCTGTCGAACCGCGTTCGACGAACCGTTTGACCGTGTAAACCCCCCTTAAGAGGAAAGAGTCTACCACAAGAACAACGCCTCTATCATCAAGAAAAAAGCCTGGCAAAGAGAAGCTATACAAACCATCTTAGGGAAATGAACTCGGGATGTATTTTGAGGGAATCAGGTGCTGCTCACACCCATGAGGTCCCAAGCACGACTCAAGATAGTTTTTACTGTATCTCTTTGCCAGATATTCTTGGCGATTAGATAGAAAATCATTGGATTCTCACGTGGTAAAGTGATTATTAGGTAATGGTGCTTTTTATATACAATGGTTTCAATCCCGCGTGTAGAGGAGATGGCCGAGTCGAAGCTCACTTTAACCATGAGTCAAATATATCTCGATAACTCTTCTTGGCTCGGTTGGAATAAAGGGTTGCCGCAATTCCCAAAGGAGCTAAGAAGTGCTACAAGTTCCTATTGTTTTCATAGTAATACCCCCTAATATCCACTGATGTATTAGTAATGTATGATAAAACGTTCGTGACATACTAATAAAGGCTTAGCATTTTGGAGCTTCTGTGGCTTAAAGATTAAACGATCAAAGGCTTAAAGATTAACCTGCTATGCCAAGGAGAAAAATCTTGATCTTACCTCATTCATAGAAAAAAAAATTGATACTATCAATTAGTTATTTCAAATGACAGTATTCGAGTACGTTGTGTCTTAGCCCCTACTAACTCAGCAAGTCCATTGAGTACACAAGAGAAAATGTCAAGTAAATTCATGAAACCAACTAAGCCAAGAACCCAAACATGAGAATAGGCAAGCGTGTGCCTGACCTAGAATAAAAAGAAGTTCCATAAATCTCGATCATATTTGAGTGCAAGTGTACTTAGCAACCCAATAGAACGCAATTGAAAGTGATTGTATACTTAGCAACTCCCCTGGGTACAAACTTTATCGTCATAGCGTGAAAGGTTGAAAAAACTATAAATTATAGAGACCAGTAGCTCGCGATGTGTCCTATGGGAATTAAATATGTACATGTGCAACTGTACATGTACTTTTTATACAAAGCAAGCATAACTTTTTTAGATTTAAATATTCATGGCAAGAACGACCTTGTATTCATAAGGTACGGAATAGGTCTTTATATATTAATAAATTTCAAACATAATGCCATATCCCTATTCAAGCAAGGGTAGCCACAACAGAAAACAAAAGACCTTTCTGGTCTTCATCATACCCTGCCTCTCCTCATGTTTCCCATGGGTCGTTTTGAAACAAAATATTAAGTTTAGGGAGGGAAGTGATTGTCAGCAGTTCCCCTATCCCTATAAGTCGCCTCTTACGACGCCAAAAAATAGGTGGATGGGATTCAGTCTCTGCTCATACGTCAGCTTTCCAAAAGAAGTGAGATTTCATTTCCCACTGAGACAGTAAGGTAGCCAAAACTGTAAGCAAATAAAGGATTAAATTGGCAGGGCTTCCAACTACCCTGCCTGTTATTGTCACCCCTCCCAGTTCCACTGCGGCAGAAAAATGGTTAAAAAAAAAAGTAGTAATATTAATTTTCTCTTATCACCAACAGTATCCTTTTTAGTGACTTCCTACAAGACACAGAGCTTAGTATGGCGTATTAAGTCTCTCACCCCACAGAATATCCCTCCTAGTCACCTCTTACTATGTGTAGGATGTAATGGGGCAAAATTCATTCTCCCCTCACCACCAAACATAATATATATCTGTTGTTTTTCTTTGCCCCTTTTTGCGGTTGGGTACAGACAGGTTGGAGCTGGGGAATTGAGGCTTGACGCCTTTACTAACACCCTGCGGTGGGTTCGAGCAAGAATATTTCAATTCTCTAGTTTAGTGCACTAACTACTGCTATAACGTGGTCCCCTTAATCATTATAATCAATTGAAATCTATTTTTCAGGTAGACCTGTATTCTGGCGCCCTATTCATCAATCAAGCACTGCATTGGAATATATATGGTTCAATAATGGCCTTGCTGGGTCTAACAGCTTTGTTCACTATGACTGGTGGCTTAGCAGCCGTCATATACACAGACACACTTCAGTTTTTCATCATGATTATCGGGTCTTTTGTTGTTATGATTATGGGTAAGTTCCTTGCGTTTTCACCTGTAAATCATTGACAAAATTTTCCTCCTTTGGAAAGAATCAGAAGGTTTAGTTTTTTACCATGAATATCGGGTCTTTTGTTGTTATGATTATGGGTAAGTTCCTTGTATTCTCATCTGTAAGTGTAAATCATAGTGAACAAATTCTCCTCCTTTTGAAAAAATCATAAGATTGCAGTGGTTATAATGTGTTTAAAATTTATTCCCTTTCTATTTGAAAACCATGTCAAATATATCACAGCCTGAATTCAGTTCCAGAAAATTCTAATAATAGAAATAAAACTCTTGCTTTCAATGCCCAAGGGCTCCAAATACCTTCCTTCATGAAGGTACTACACCCATGCCTTCAGATGTATATCAAATACTGTAATGCCCTCAAATGTATAGCTAATGTTTCAGGATATTAATTGGTTATAGAAAAACTAACAATATTCTATCCTCTCCTTGGTAAGTAAATATTTAATTTATAATAAGTAACTTTTAAAATTATAAGGACCGACTCTGCTGCAAAACAACATTTTTAATCTTTCAGAATGTTCAGTAACTTTACCAGTATCTTTTATTTGGTCCTATAATGGATGTTCCTTGCATTTATTTTATCCTTTTGTGGGTGGACACTGACAGGTTTGATGTTAGGAATTGAGGCTATGTTGCCTTTATTACGCCCCACTGTAGGCCTGAACTAGGGTCTGTCACTTTCCTGGTTGAGTTCACAAACCGCTTCTGCAGGTCCCTTTTATGTGTATTTAAACTGGCAATACAGATGAAACTCATTAAAACTAGAACATATTTTCTAATGTCTCAAATAGCATTTCAGGAGGTCGGTGGGTATGAAAAGCTACAGTATGACTATATGAAAGCTGTTCCTAAACTCACTTACGAAAATTCAACTTGTGGCGTACCCAGAGCAGATTCCTGGATCATGCTCCGAGACCCTGTTAATTCAGACTTACCATGGCCGGCATTTCTCCTGGGACAAACACCTGCTTCCATCTGGTACTGGTGTGCAGATCAGGTACATTTGTGCAAATGTTTTATAGTTACATAGTCTGATCTATTTATTTGGTTTCCTGTAGGGGAAATAACCATTTGGTCGTCAGATGGAATCCTTTTTAAAACGCAGAGGTGAGGTTACAAAATTCTCATAGACATGACTAGGCACAACTTCTGCCCATTTACAGTCAGTCTATAAGTTTTTACAGCATCTCCTAGACTGTACCTTACTTCTGTAGTTAGTGCAACCTGTTCTAGTTTTTTTTTTAATTCTCCTATGATGCTGTTGAACTCAGTGTGTTCAGTTTAGCCTGATTTTTAACTATGTAGCTCTCCCCAAATTTAATATATTCAAGTAGAAAGACATTTTCAAAGAGGTGTGTGGACTGATGATGACCAACTTGCGTTCCAAACAGGTTGTCACCAGGTAATCTGGTCGCAAATTATCGTTAAAAACGTATATCAGGGATCATATATATGACATATTTAACTATGCCAATAGACTTTCGTACTAAATATTACTGTCAGTATTCACGAAACTAGTTATGTTATTACTGTTTTACTTGTTGAACACATTGATAATTATTATGTAAAAATTCAAAGTTTTCTAGAACGCTGTACTTGATTCATTTGGACAAATGCGAGAGGAGTGCACATGCAAGACGAACGCAGACTGAATATGGCATCAGGTTGTCAGGTTGATAGCCAAACGTTTCTTAATAATTTAAGCCATGCTATTTCTATCCCTCAATAATGCCAAAAGTAGCATTGTACAAAACATAATGCTAAGGTTTTCAAAACACATGATAGTTCAGAGGCAATTATACGTGAAATCTTCTTTGGATATAGTCATTGTTTTATACAGTGTATTAAGTATGACTTCTATATCAGTTTGTACTATGTATGACATTTCATTACTTGAATTCATTAAATGTCTCAGATGAATGTTTGGGGTCATTGCAAAAATGTTGTTTACGTAGTTTCTTGTGTGTTTTCCAGATGATGATTCAGAGAACTCTCGCTGCAAAGTCATTATCCCATGCACAGGGAGCCACAATATTCACCGCGTACATCAAGATTCTACCCTTCTTCATGATCATCCTTCCAGGCATGATCTCCCGCACTCTGTACCCTGATGACGTCGCTTGCGTACTGCCGGAAGAGTGCATGAGAGCCTGTGGATCAACATCGTCTTGCTACAATTCTGCATATCCCAGACTTGTCGTTGGCATCATGCCTGTTGGACTAAAAGGCTTCATGATGGCAGTGATGTTGGCAGCTCTCATGAGTGATTTAACGTCCATTTTTAATTCTGCTTCGACACTGTTTACATTGGATCTTTGGGCAAAAATTCGTCCGCAAGCAAAGACGAAAGAGTTACTCATTGTCGGAAAGCTTTTTGTGGTCATCCTGGTGGCATTATCAGTGGCTTGGGTGCCAATAATAGAACACGCTCAAGGTGGTCAGCTTTTCATTTACATTCAGAAGATTGGAGCATACCTGGCACCCCCCATTGCATGCGTATATGCCATGGCAGTTATATGGAAACGTATGAATGAAAAAGGTGCATTTTGGGCGCTCATGGCCGGCTTATTTGTTGGCAGCATTCGTTTCATAATTGACTTCTCATACACAGCTCCTGCATGTTACGAAGAAGACACAAGACCAGCTTTCGTCAAAATCAACTTCATGTATTTTGCTACACTTCTGTTCTGGCTCACCGGAGCTGTAGGAGTTATTATCTCTTACTTAACTAAACCTCCTGAAGAATACATGGTAGGTATCCTTAGCTGATAATTCCATTTTTCCATACTTATGTCGACAAGGAAAATGAACATCAGTATCACAAGTACTCGGAGTAGCTAAATAGCTACTATCAAATATTTCCCGCTTAAGATTAACAGTATCGCCATCATCAATTTGATGCAGTGTGTGACACTCTGAAACATCCAGACTGCAATTAGTATTCCTACATCCTTTGTTCACTGTGTCTGACATTTAATATTCTCTTTTCTGAATCTCTCATCAAGAAAAAGCAAATATCTTCTTCCTTTATCCAAAATAATTGTTATATACAGTGAATATAATAGTATAAGCACAATACTTTGCATGCATAACAGATGGCATAATTGCATACCAGGTGATAGGAAGAAAATTTCCTCAATTGTTTCCCTTATGTGTCTTAAAAAACAAATCAAAGGGAAATGGGGGTAAAGGTCAGGCAATACCAACCTCCATGACTCCTTTTTCTTAGCAACGAAATAGCTTATATGAAGAGTGAGTTTGAGTATTGTAGCCATTATGCTTCCGTCTTTTCATCAGATGTAGTCACTTGGCTGGCTTCAGCAAATTTTGGCACAACAGTAAAAACATTAAAAAAAAAAAAAACTGTCTCTGGTGTTATGCCACAGAGGGAAAAATGAACAGGGTAGTATTAATTTCTATAATGTAATAACTAGTCAATTTTCATTTCAGCTTGTGAGAACCACCTACACAACGAGATTTGACCAGTCTGAGAGAGAGGATGAGAAGAACACATACTCCAACCACAAAACTAACATGGAATTAAAAGCACATGAGAACACGGATAATAATGGTATAAAATCTAGAATTTTTGTAATTTGTATTGTAAAACTGCCACTATTTTTTAATGGGATGATATATCCTGGTGAGGTCAATAGGGTGATGACAAATGCAGCAAAATAATTGAGGCAGCAGGGCTTGAACATACCTTGCATATCCTTGTCTTGTCTGACAAGTGTTTTTGGAGTAAAGGAAAAGAAATCTAAGGAGAAAGTTTGCCAGAACCCAGTTCTTATATTAATTTTTAGGTTGCTTTTGATACACGCTGGATAAATTTCAGCTTCCTCAGTTCTTTTATGCAGGTTATGACCATCATTCTGACCTCTACAATCAAAGGTGCCATGTATGATACTGAGGTTGGCATATCACCAAGCACATTTTTCTTCTAATATGGCATCATAACCTGCTGATTTCAGTAGTTGTTGTGCCCCGTCTTATGAATCACAATTAATCTCCATTATGGGTGTGAACAAAGAGGTTGGAGCTGGGGAATTAAAGTTTGAAGCTCTTCCAAACGCCCTGCGGTGGGCCGGATCGTGGGTCTGTTACCTCTCAAAACACAGCTAGGTAGAGAAGATATAATTGACCAATACTGATATGAATATGTATGAAGTACCTGTGTTTGGTCTTCCTGTTGACTTTCAAGTGTCTCTGAAGTGAGATCTATGGAACAATATTAATTCAGTGATTGTCGTACATTAAGTCTTTTCAGCTCTATTATTATTATTATTATTATTATATTAGTGGCCACGTGGCCTAGTGATATCGCTCACGACTTTGATTTGTCAGGTCATGGGTTCGAGGCCCACCACGGTTTGAGGTTAGAAAGGGCATTCACTCAGGGTATCTGTCGCACTTGCTAAAATCAAAATCCTTCACAAGAAGGCACCATCCTAGACCTTAAAAGAAAAAGGAGTCTGTGACGTAAAACTGATCTCATTATTATTTTACTTTCTTGTATAAAAACATCTGCTATGTAGCTTTGTTTTTTAGGTAGGATAATTTCATTCATAGCCATCTTGCTTTCTACAGCAGAAGGAAGTCGAGCAACTTTAGTGGCTGACGACAAGAGAGGCTGCCTCCACACTATCAAGACTTCTTGCACGTGGCTCTGCGGTCTTGAAATCGAGCCTACCTTGGACGAAAAGAATGAAGAAGAAACCAAAGAACATATAAACACACTGACGTCTCTCGAGCAAGATCGTTTTGCCAAGATTATATTAAACACCAATTTGGTGATTGTCATGGCTGTAGGGATTGGATTATTTACCTACTATACTATTGATCCTTTTCCTGATGGGTATGACCCAAGGGCGAATATAACTGTTAGTGACAGTTTTTAAAAATATAGTTTTAAGGTACTTTTTATCGAGTCTCAGAATTTTCTATATTGGTACGTCAGCAGACACAATATGACTAGAAAGTAATATACTTTTTTATGCATACACAAGGTTATTTCTGACGATATATCTTGAAAGTAATATACTTTTATTGCATACATGTATACTTCTTTTTCTATTCTTGTCTCCAAAAATATAAATTATAATTTCACTGTAATTATATCTCTACTACTACTACTACTTTATCCAGCCAGGCATTAAAGCATTTTCTTGCACTCAACTATCAGTACAGGTATTTTCTTGTCAGTTTACTGTTTTGAATACTAGAAACACCATTTTGATTATCACTGTATTTTTTTTATCTTTCTAATATTGTACATACATATACATGGCCTTATTCCCCCTTGTAAGGGGAGTTGCTGAGCCAAGAGACATATATTTCTCCTCGATCCACAAATACCTCAATTGCTCATTATTTGATTGTGATTTTAAGCTAATGGAAAATCTGTAAACATCAGTAAATTAATTATAGTAATGATTTGACAAGTTAATCTATTCAGTGGTGGGTTAAAAATTTGTTTTATGGTGATAATTCGAAGATGGTGAGCATATCTCCTCCACCATACTGAATTTGTCATGATTTTGGCATTGCTACTGAAGAATGATTATGAGAATTAATTAAGAAAAAAATATATGATTTTGTAATTATGTATACTTAATATACTGAATTAGTGTCAAATAACTTAATCTGTTGTAAAAGATGTTAGCACAGAACTCTAAACATGCAACTAGAGTATCAAATTTGATATATTTGTTATAATGTTAAAATGAAGCAATAATCATACAAAGCAGTAGCCACGCGTGTGACTGGGCACATTAGCGATATTTCACTTTATTAACATTATGCAAATGTTATAAAGCATGAAGTTAGCAAATTTCAGGTCTGTAGTTATACGGACACCTGGCCATATCAATATCTTGTTTGTTATTACCTCTGTTGCCTTGATAACATAGATGACATGACTAGCTATTAAAACGTGTATTCAAGCGGTGATAAATATGCAAATATTCTACCATTTTCTTTTACAATTTTACTGTAAGAAACTTTAAGCTTGCAAAGTCTATAAGCTAGTCACATGGATGATTAGATATGTCATATTATGCCAATATGTGCCCAGTTAAAAGTTTAAATACATATATATATATATATATATATATATATATATATATATATATATATATATATATATAATAGCCGCAATCCCCCTTGTAAGAGGTGGCCTAGTCAAAGCACACAAAATGCAATAATAAGCTTGTAATCTCTTTAGTTACCAGCAACATGGACATTTTACTGTTAAGCATGTTTGTTACCTTTCTCATCAGGTACTGTCTTTACTCCCTGGGTATATGTTTGTATCTCGCCTCTTAAAATACCTTGAGAATGTTTTAAATAGAATCTGTAACTTTTGGGCAATAATTATTGTGATTAGGGACCAAAGCAGTTTATCTGTGTAAGTGATACTCAAGCATTAAAGGAGATTTATATAGAATATGAGATACAAAATACCCTTTATATAAATACCAGTAAATAACTTTTATTTTAAATTGAATCTAAGATTTGGGTAATTATGGTCTGGATTAGAGGTCAAGACAGTTACCTATGTATGTGATGATCAGACATTGGAGCCGAACTTACACAGAGATTGTGAAATAATACTCTTAAGGGCCTGTCCACACGAGCGGGTTAGTTTACCGGGCAGCGTGGTTAGCCGGGCATACCCGTGAATGTTGTCCACACGGCAGAGGTGATGAATGGGCGGGCATGGCCGACGGTGGCAATCCTTAGAAACTGTTGTGTAGCATAATAATTGGTGTATGTTTAAAGAAAGACAGAAAAAATAATATAGTGCAAAGATTGGTTAAATAGAGATGTTAACTTACTTCTGGCAGTGTCGTACCTCCAGTACTTGCCTTCGAACACCGGGCACCGGCTGGTGATATCGCTTAACACGGGCACTGGCATTTCGCTGGTTTGCCCGTTATAACAGCCCGATGACAGGCATGCCCGCCGATTAGGCCCGCTCGTCTGGACAGGCCTTAAATCTTTATAGCTCATTTAGGGCAAAATAACTTTATTTGTACAGTTGTATGTAATTGTACAGAACTATCAGTGTTCATTTGCAAATACAAACACACATCTCAGGATTACATTAACTATGAGAATATAACTTATGAATCTGTAGCTATCATCACATTGCATTTTAATTTTTTTAGAATTTGTATTTTCAATAAAAATTTATTTTATATTTTCCGACATTTGATTTAAGTAGCAAAACGATGCATTTCAAGCTATCACGTGGGGACTGAATGAAGAAGTACTGTTAATGAACCATCTTTAGTCTCCATTCAAAAGAGGGTGAAGCTATATTTTTTTTTATGATAATAGTCTGCGACTCACATAGAATTAATTTGACTTAAATAACCTTAAACCATTGAGTACTCTAAGAAGGTCGTACTGAGTATCAATGCATAGGAGTGATCTTTATTGTTTTACATAAGATGCAATAGACCACTGATGAAATATCAACGTTGTTGTGCAGTGGTAGCGACTGGGGTTAGTAATATATTGGCCACAGGTTCGATCCTGGCCAGGGGTTGAATTAGGTATCTCTGTCTCATGTCGTTACCGATTGAATCTGGGGTCAATGATTTCCTACAAGTCGACTTGATTATTCAGCCAGGAGATCACTGGGCCAATGTAATTTGAGAGGGGGCTTGGGCCCCTGCTATTAGTTGGGTATATAGTCTGGGTGTAGGTGTATCACGGTTCCTTGTCTCTGCCACTCAGAGACCTTTAATATATAAGTGTATGCAAAGTTGTAGAAAAAAAAATTAAGTAGCTGATTTAACATACCTTACCTTTCCTTGTCTCCTCTGTCAATAAAAATAAAAACTAGAAAGGGAAGGAAAGTCTCTGCTCCCCTGTCGCTTATGGCAGCTTCCTATGACATGCAAGGATATCCCTTTAAGTCACCTCTTGTAACCTCCGGTGCATATATATTTGGATTTATGTGTCCCCCAAACGCCAGGTTAATATTTTACATGGGACATGTATAAAGTAAATTGTTAAATGGAAGTTTTTCACTGAATACAAGTTAAAAGGTCTCATTCTACAAAACTTAAGCCTGAGTGGAGTATATATATATCAAATGTTGGCCTTTGTTAAAGTCTGGCCAACCAAGATTTAAAGGTCATGTGTGATATAATAGTCCATTTTTTCTTCTTTATCTCGTTTTTATTTTATTTTTTTATGCGGCTATAATCCCAACAGGTTGTTACTATGGTAGGAAGGTAGGCTGAGAGAGAGCGAGTGAGAGAGAGAGAGAAACGTGGGCCATCACGCTTTTAAAAGGTACCCTACAACCATATAAGGCTGGGTCACGTGATTCCCAAGATCGTTTGAGTCTGATCCAGACAAGGTTGTTGTTATGCAAGGTGTGTATATGTGTGTGTGTGTGTGTGTGTGAGAGAGAGAGAGAGAGAGAGAGAGAGAGAGAGAGTTACATTATTATTATTATTATTTTTACTATTATTATTATTATTATTATTATTATTATTATTATTATTATTATTATTATTTAGTAGTAGCAGTAGTGGTACGTTTATGCTAACTGGGTGGCCACAACTACAATAAAAAGGAACTGAGAGAGTAAGGACCTTTTCACGACTTGCCCATGCCAAGGCCTGAAAAGTCAAGAACTCAAGAGTGTTTCTTTAGTTCATAGTGCGATGCTATATCCCTTTTTCTTTGTAAAAATTTGTAATGATTTACCTTCGTGGGTGTACAAGGTACTACAGTAAGAAATAAAAATGTAAAACATCTAGACTTTGAAGATGGAGTTCTTAATAGCAGAATAAGTATATGAGGTTGAGTATAAATCTGTAATAAAATATAAAGAAGTGGGAATACCTATAGATATGTAATAGAAAATAAAGGAGTGTACATACTCGAGAGGTTTTCCACTCTGACCCTAAGTCAAAGAACTATGCATATGACAAGCCATACCTTCAACCTATTCGAGCTTGGAAGAGGCGGTTTCGTCAGTTTAGTGCTATCTATAGTAGGTGTAACAACAGTAGTTGCAGCAGCAGCAGTAGTGGCACCAGTGTTAGAAGCAGTAAAAAACTTGTCGAAAAGTAGTTGCTCGAGAGGTTGTCCACTTTGCCTCACAGTCGAAGAACCTTACAAATTCTTAGTCATATCAGCAGCAACCTATTCGAGTAAGGATGATGTGTTTCTTTCACTTAAAAGTAGTAGTAGTAGCAGTAGTAGTAGCACAGTAAAAGAGAATAAATTCAGAAAGATGCAAAAAGGACACCAATACTATATCTCCCAATATAGTACAAAAAAAAGGACAATGACCGAATGAAGAGGTTCAAGGACATAGAGAGAGAGAGAGAGAGAGAGAGAGAGAGAGAGAGAGAGAGAGAGAGAGAGAGAGAGAGAGAGAGAGAGGAGAGAGAGAGAGAGAGAGAGAGACTTGCAGGTGGCTATTTATATCTCCTATTTTTTTGAATGTGAGTTAGGGAGAGAGATGTTAAGGAACAGGTTTTCAGAAACGATTATATCAGACTCTCTCTCTCTCTCCTCTCTCTCTCTCTCTCTCTCGTCCTCTCTCCTCTCTCTCTCTCTCTCTCTCTCTCTCTCTCTCTCTCTCTCTCCTCTCTCTCTCTCTCTCTCTCTCTCTTTCTCTGTAGTTCCTGACTTCATGACTAAATTATCTTTCTTGTTTTATATTCTCGACAAAAGCCATGTTTCAGAAAGCTCTCTCCTCTCTCTCTCTCTCTCTCTCTCTCTCTCTCTCTCTCTCTCTCTCTCTCTCTCTCTCTCTCTCTCTCTCTCTCTCTCTCTCTCTCATAAACAATTTCTTGAGTGCAACACTAACACAAAATGAATTAACGAAAATATAAAGGTACGTTCACTATTGATCCTCAAGCAAATGGAGGTTGACACAGACAGGTGTCGATCGCGGTACTGGTATCGATCGCGGGTCTGTCATTTCCCGAGTTGAGTACCTAACCAGTGCCCTACAGGAGTATGTGTTCCGCGCGCGCGCCCGCGCACACACACACACACGCATATAATTTCCCCAAAGTATATAAAATCTCGGACATGAGAATCGCCAATACAGAGATAAATTTTAAATTTCGTTTGTCTGATTGATTGATTGATTGAGAGAGAGAGAGAGAGAGAGAGAGGAGAGAGAGAGAGAGAGAGAGAGAGAGAGAGAGAGAGAGAGAGAGAGAGAGAGAGAGAGAGAGAGAGAGAGAGAGGCTGTCATATTTTCTATCTCCGTCCCAACCCCCAACCCCTTCCTACCTTCCCACGCACACATATACGAGTTGTTGAATCGTCCTTTGGTAATGCAAAAGGTCAGTATCAATGCTTTTATTTGCTTCTTTATTTGTTTATTTGTTTCCTTGTTTATTAGTTTGTGTATTTTTGTTTTTGCAACAGCCTATTAATAGACGTGACATGATCCATTTTTGCCTCCTTTCTCGCTCTGAGGATCAAGTTCTCCCTCGCCCACACCGGAGGTCCGGGGTTCGAGTCCTGTACTGTGATTTGCATTGCTTTTCTTCTCCAGATCCGCTTTGGGGAATAAGAAATATAGAGAAATTAAATCTGCTTGTGTCGTAAAAGCCCTTGTTAACTCAGATGATCTAGCGAGTACACCATTAGATATGGGAGGCTAATTGTGAAACAGTGTCCAAAAAATCCTATTTTTCGATTTTGAAGGTGGTTTGTATGGCAACTCATCGACAGAACCTCCTTTTAGGGGAGAGAAAAAGGGGGTAATAACCTTGTCCCACCAGCATTATTTAACACTCCTCTATTTAGTGAAAATAGATGTGCAGAGTTAGTAGTGGACAGTACCAGGAATATACAAGCAACTTCTCGGATCTTGTAAAGATGAGTAACCTC
>JAXCGZ010022872.1:0-7500 GCA_037179515.1 Halocaridina rubra
AGTAGGATAATAAATGTCAATACTGTATGTATATATATATATATATATATATATATATATATATATATATATATATATATATATATATATATATATATATATATATATATATATATATATATATATATATATATATATATATATATATATATATATATATATATATATATATATATATATATATATATATATATATATATATATATATATATATATATATATATAATATATATATATATATATATATATATATATATATATATATATATATATATATATATATATATATATATATATATATATATATATATATATATATATATATATATAAATAATGATGATGTTGATCTTTTCTTATCGTAATCCTCTTTGTACTCGAGGAAGAAGTAGAAAAAAAATATATATATTTTTTAGGGTGTTATTCGCGAAATTCGAATTTTTTTACTATTATTATTTGGGGGCGCTATTGCAATTTCGTGTATAAAAAAATCGCGTATAAAAGGAACAAGGTGTATTAAAAAATTAAAATTTTCAGTATATTCATTATTTTATTGAAAATTTTTTTTATCATTATTTTATAGATAAAAAATGTATTTCCCAGCCTAAGAATAATAAAACAGTAAGAAATAGTAAAAAAACCCCATAAATTTAAACATGTAACTCTGCACCATAGAAAGTACAATACCAGTATCGGCGTTTCAGAAAACACAAAGGGTTGCACCTACATGAGCTGGCACATATTAAAATTTCCAGTATATTGATTATTTTATTGATATAAAAATGTATTTCCTAGCCAACAAATAATAAAAGAATAAAAGATAGTAAAAAACATAAATCTAAACATGTAACTCACAGTATTCCACCATGTAATATATGATACCGGTATCAGCGTTTCGATAAACGAAAAGGGTCGCAGCTACGTGAGCTAGTGCATATTAAAATATCCAGTATTTTCATCATTTTATTGGTAAAAAAAGTATTTCCTAGCCTAAGAATAATAAAACTGTAAAAAATAGTAAAAAACCTAAATTTAAACATATAACTCACAGTATTGCACCATGTAAAATACTGTACGATAGCATACACTGTATTGGCGTCTTGGAAAACGCAAAGGCTCGCACCTACATGAGATAGTTTATGAGATGCTATTGGCTGAAGGGGTAGGAGACGATGAAGCACAGAATTATTTTTCTGTATGTTCTGTATCATGGGGTCTGATTGGCTTTTTGATTGTAGCTTCATTTTCCCAGCGTCTTCCATTGTCTCGCCTCACCAGTTCAGTCTAACTCACATGTGCGCCATTCGCATTGTGCTTCTTAATACGTTAAGCTTGTGATTTTTTTTACTCTCGTTTTTCAACCTCTGCAATGCCTCCCAAGCATCTTTCATCTGCTGAGGCTTCTGGTAGTAAGCCTGAGCGGCATAGGAAGATGTTGACCATGGCAGAAAAGGTAAAACTGTTAGATATGCTGAAGGAAGGAAGAAGGTTCGCGGCCGCCATTTTGGCCTCAACGAATCTACTGTTCGATACATAAAAAAGGATGAGGCAAATATCAGGAAAACAGCGATTACTTCATTTAGTAAAACAGCAAAGAGGGTCGTAACACCTCGTGATAAGATAATAGTGCGGATGGAATCTGCTTTGGCCCTGTGGATTGCTGATTACAGAAAGAAGAACATCAGCGTAGACAGCAATATCATACAAACACAGGCGAAGAAGCTGTACGAGACATTCGCTGCAAACAAACCCGATGATGACAGTGGCGACCGTGGAGAGGAGGAGAGAGTAGAAGATATTGACGACCCACAACCAGAACCCTCCAGTGATTCTCAACCAAGGAAACAATCGTTCGTGGCAAGCAAGGGATGGTTCGCCAAATTTAAAAAACGCTATGGCCTAAAGAGCGTTTCGGTTTATGGCGAAGCTGCCTCTGCAGATACAGCTAAATATAAAGCGAAAACGACTTCAAGAAAATTATCGAGGAAGGAGAATATACTCCTGAGCAAGGTCTTAACATGGATGAGACTGGGTTATTTTGGAAGAGAATGTTGTTTCGCACTTTTCTTTTCAAGGAAGAAGTTAAAGCCCTGGCATTTAAAGCGCACAAAGACTGCGTTACCCTCATCATGTGCAGGAATGCTGTGGGCTTCATGTTAATGCCCGGGCTTATCTACACGTCTAAGAACCTTAGGGCTTTAAAGTACAAAAACAAAAATCTGCTGCCAGTGTACTGGATGCATAACCCTAAGGCCTGGATCACGAAAAGCATCACATCGGACTGGTTTAATTTTTTTATCCCTCAGGTCATAATTTATCTTGCGGAAAAGGGCCTCGAATTTGAAGTCCTTCTTTTGATGGATAATGCTGGTGACCACGCAACTGATCTCCAATATGACGGTGTTCAAGTAGAGTTCCTGCCACCGATTACAACATCACTGATTCAGCCTATGGATCAAGGCGTTATTCGTGCGTTCAAGGCCCTCTACACACGAAATGCCCTGGCGAACCTGGTTGAATCCATGGATTCGGTCATAAAAATTCTCACTGAAGACTTACTGGCATAACTACACGATTGCTACATGCCTTCAAAATATTCAGAAAGCAATCAAAAAGATGAAGCGGCCACAATTAATGCCAGCTAGAAGAAATTGTGGCCAAAAGTCATCTACGACTACAAGGGCTTCGCTCATGACGAAGTCCATAACTCAGCAGTTGCGGAAGCTGTGAAGTTGGCTGCATTTCTAGGAGGAGAAGGCTTTGAAGATATGACTCACAAAGACGTGAATGAACTGATCGACTGACACTCGCAGCCTTTGACTGATGAAGACTTGGAGGAAATGACAAAATCATCGAGCGAAGAAGAGGAAGAAGAACAACCAGAAGAAACGCACGAAGAATTCGAAAAACCTGGCCTTACACTGAACGTCTGGCAGGCATGTATGAACATGTGAAAGCAGTCCAACAACTCTCGCAAGAATATGACGATAATATGGTTCGTTCGGTGACCTTTTGCAATCTTCTCGACGATGCCATGATTTCTTACAAGACCATCTTCCAACAAAAGAAGAAACAGCAACAGCTACTCCCCATTACCATGTTCTTCTCTCGCAAAAAGCAGCCGTAAAGCTGTCATTGGATGCGGAATAATTTCCTCTGGAGTCTATACACGTCATAATCACCTCATTCACTGTAAGTTTACCTATCTCTTTCATATAAATTTACGCTTGAACGTTGTTATTAATAAAGTAAAGGGTGGTTTTTTAACAGTGCAGGGAGGTTTTATACAGTGTAGGTAAAAATAAATGTAAAATACCTATGTATATGAGTATGTCACGTCATCATCACCTCATTCACGGTAAGTTTACCTAACACTTTTACATAAATTTACGCTTGCATGCTGTTATTAATAAAGTAAAGGGTGGTTTTTATACAGTGCAGGGAGGGTTTATACAGTAAAGGTAAAAATAAATGTAAAATACCTATGTATATATTGTAATTCTACTTCGCGGATTTTCACCTATCGCGGCCGGTCCCGGAACCGAACCCCCCGATAAACGACGGATCACTGTATATATATTTCATTTAAATTTTCCATGTACAGTACGACATACGTTTTCTTTGTAACGAATTGTATAGTTTTCTTTTTCTTTCAGCTGACTTTGTTTACCTTAAGATTGCGTGTGCAGCATGGTCAATATGTACAGAAGATAGAATAATGTTTAGAACCAAGGAATATTAATAATCCTATAATCTTGAAAATTAGATAAACCCCAAATAGGGTGAGTGAATAAATATTTTATGAGTAAGATATTGTGCCTGAATAGTAATAAGCATCAGCTGATACGGAAGCGGCAAAACGGTTTGGTTAGAGGTTCATTCTCCTGCATCCTCCTCCTCTTCTACCGCTTAATGCGATCGAATATTATGAAGAAAATTGAAAAAAGTATTAAGAACAAACAGCAAACAAACTTTCGATATAATATTGTCAGGGAAATAGCATGGGAGGGTGCATCAGCTGATACGGAGGCGGCAAAACGTTTGCATCCTCGTGCTCAAAAATAGCATATACCCAGAAAATCTGCGATATAAATTAAACAACATGTATCCAGTAATAGGTTGGCTCATGGCACCAGCTACACTGAATATATCTGGATATTCATTACACATCTTTTATAATCCCTTCGCATCTGACAGGTCATTACACTCTCCATATATGTTTCTCTTTACTTTATGTATTCTTCGTACCCAGGCCCGATAAAGGCTGTTTTATTCTCTTATTTTTTGGCCCATCTTGGTGACACAATCATATATATTTTTTTTTTAATTGCCAAAAAAATCCGCGATGCACTGAATACGCGGTAGGTGAATCGTGATATAGCGAGGGATTACTGTATACTGTATTTTAAAAGTTCTATAGAACATCATCGCTTGTCAAAATGATGATGGTCAATAACATATAAACTTATTCATTAGAGTAGAGCGATACTGCTCTTATTTATGTCTGAGTTTTTAAGCCTGTTGTTCCATCATCGACCCCACACATCTAATAATGCATTCACTTAGCCTGTTGAGCTGACAAGGGCTACAAGACAAGAAATACCACTTCCTTTTTCATACCCTCGAGAAGTTTTATACAGAGATTTCATACAAAATTCTTAGAAAAGTTAAATTAAGGACCTCCTATCCGTAAGCCTGGCACTGATCTATTAAACTATAATGAATTGTATACAAGCACACAAAAGAAACTCTACGAACAAAGAATTTAACAATGATATTACACCACTTGAATAATAACTAACATAGCAGGCATTCATGGCATTTTAATATGCATCACAATCAAATACACAGTACGGTATGAGCAGATGCATATGAGAAATCAAGAGGATATAAGTCCAAAACTAATGCTCTTTTGTCAGGTGCAGGAAACAGTACTTACATAATCTTCCTTCCTTTTGCTATAGCCAACAATATAGTCTGCATGTTTTTGTAACAGTAACGTCTTTGGATGTTCGTCTGTTATGACAACATCTTTTGGATGACTGGCCTGTAAGTCATAAAAGAAAAACACTTATGAAGTATGTGAAGCACTTAATATGCATTTTTTGACAATATTTTTCTTTTGGATGAAGAAACATCTGAAAATCTTTAAAACTGTTTTATACAATTACTTATGATTAATATTTTTGAGAGTAGCTAATTAATAGAAAATCTGGTGGCATTATATATGACTAGAAATTAATGAAAACCCTTTCCATAATCCAAAACTAATACTATACATGTACATGCCTCACATCAGTTGATTTGCTTTTGCAAGTATCTTAACATTTGTTAAATCCATCTTGTGATACGGACAAAAACCAATATGACTCAGTGTACTATATCCAGTTTTATTCAAACTGTAGATGGATAAGAAATTTCACTTAATGATGTTTTGCAAATATGATGTAAATGTTGTTGCCCTGTAATGCTGTTCAGGAAGGGCGGAGCTTATGAACCAAAGCATTATTGACTAATATGACAAGCAACTTCCACAACTTCAGTGCTTAGTGGCACATGTATAAAATTACAGGTTATAGTAGAAGCATTTTTCTGGATTGGTAACTTGCAAAAAAATAAATAAATAAAAATAATACCCTCAGACCAGGAGACCTTAGTAGATTATTTCCTCTTAAGGTAAATGTTTACTGTTACACCCACCAGTCGAGGAAAAATATCATGAATTTGCTATATTATTAATTAGGTTATGATATTTCTGCCCAAATCAAGAAACTCATTGATAATTGAAATTATTCTTTTTTCATTCACTTTCCATATTTTATCAATGTGTTGTACAGTATCTTAATTTAGTTTGCGTGGGTTGCGAAAGTAAAGGTTTACCAACCCCTTTCAATATGTATTTGATATACGCCAATTTCAATTCCTGGAACACCTACAGTTTAGCGGGGCATACCAATGTTCAAAACCTACCAATAGATGGCGATAGGCTCTGACTAGAGAACTGGTGGATGAACACAACAAAAATGGTGACAATAGGCATACGAAACAATTTTTTACTATCCGAACTAAAAATACTTACCTAACTAACCTTCAGTCGAACTATTTACCTGAGTGGTGGGATGAGGTCGTTGAGCGGCATGCCCCGCTAAACTATAAACTACCCCAATTCCATTATATCTATGAATGCAATCCTAGAGAATGGCTATATTCCTATAATGTCAAATACCTCTCACTCGATGGTTTGATACGTAGGTAAACCTTGATCAAACATAACATAATTTCCTAGTAACATATATCTGACATTAATGAACAGTTCAAAATCTAATTTCTACACACACAAAAATATTTACGAGATATATAATTATAAACTCCCATCAACTGCCTACCATTGTTTTGTTTACTGACGTTGACAGCCGAGGAGGTAGACTTCGATGATGAACTGAGGAACTGCCCTTTCATCGGCTCATTCCTCCCACGTTCATTTTCCGGATCCTGTGATGTCAAGATCGGTGGACGTACGGAGGACTTCAAATGATTTGAAAGAAAGTTTGTTATCACTCATTTTTTGCCAAACATTTCACCCAACATAAGTGTGAACCTTAAACTCTTTTTTTTTCTATATCAGCAACATATAGGCCCAATATCTTAAACAGTGTAAACTTAGGATACTATATTGTTAGTTAGCTAGACACACACAAATGGATTTCATAAACGTATCTGGGGCGATTCTGTGTATGGCTAGGATCCCGTACGGGATCCTAGCCATACACAGAACCGCCTCAGATACGTTTATGAAATCCATTTGTGTGTGTCTAGCTAACTAACAATATAGTATCCCAGGTTTACACTGTTTAAAAAATCTGGCCATAATCTTGAGATACTGTGCTTTGTATGTAAAATATACGTTTTATCACCTCATTTTTTTTTCAGGAGAGGGGTAAGAATACTTCCTCCGTGTTCCTCTGCGTGTCGTAAATTTCGACTAAATGGGGCGGAGCGAGGGGATTGGGAATCCCTTCCTTTGAATTTTCTTTTCCCAAAGAGTCAGAGTATTTTCTTTGACTCAGCCACCTCCCTTATAAGGGAGAATATGGCTTTAGTATATGGATGGTAATGTAATTCTTCAGTACATTTGCATATAATCAAAGCTCGGTTAAATTCAGCGTTCCACCAGGCTCAGTGCTCGGTCCTAAACTTTTCAATATACCTGTAAACAATTTACCAGAAGTTGTTCAGACCGCCATGCTTGTCCAGTTTGCAGATGATGACCAGTTTTTCATCTCAAAAAATATGGAGAATTTCGATCTCTTAATCTTAGAAATGGAATCCATAATTTATAGAGTAATACTCTGTTGTCAAGAGATGGATTAAGAGTAAATTCAAGCGCAACTCAATTCGTATATATTGGACCAAGAGAATACCTAGATAGCATACCCATATTATTATTATTATTATTATTATTATTATTATTATTATTATTATTATTATTATTATTATTATTA
>JAXCGZ010022872.1:15000-30000 GCA_037179515.1 Halocaridina rubra
TATAGTAGCAATTACAGAGACTAAGTTGAGTGAGGACATAAACAGTGTCACAGTTTTTCCTAAGGGCTTCAGAATACTAAGGGTTGAAAGATCTGAGAGGACTGGTGGAGGGATAGCACTGCTCATAAGTGAGAGGATTCAAGTTGAAGAAATAAACTTGGCTATAGAAAGTGAGTTCAGGGAATTTCTTGTTGCTCGCATAAATACTGGGTCAGAGAGCATTATAATAACTGTTGCATACAACCCACCAAGGAACCAAAATAGGCTTGAAATTTATGAGGAAAGTCATATAGGTACTATTGAAGTCATAAACTCAGTTGTTAACATGGCACGGGAAAAAAAATGTAGGATTTTGATTATGGGAGACTTTAATCATAAAGAGATAGATTGGATAAATCTTGACCCACACAGTGGTGAGGACTCATTCGGGGCAAGATTCCTAGATTGCATACAAGGGAATTTCCTACACCAACATGTAATGGGACCAACAAGGGCCAGGGGTGGGGATGAGCCATCACTACTTGATCTAGTGTTCACAGATAATGTGTTGGATATTGAAAATATTGAGTATGAACCACCAATTGGAAAGAGTGACCACTGTGTGTTGTTGATGGAGTATATCATTGAGGATATTCTTCCTGAGAATAGAGGCACTGAGGACATGAGGAGGAACTATCCGAAAGGAGATTACATCAAAATGAATGAGCTTTTTGCAGTTATTGACTGGAGAACCTTATTTTACAACAAATCTGTACAAGAAATGTATGACATCTTTTGTGAGAAATATGGGAAGATAGTAGATTGCTGCATACCTGTCACCAAAGTAGGTGTAATTCATGCCAGAGAGAAATGGTTCGATAATGGGTGTAAAAGAGCTAAGGAGTGGAGAGACAAATGCTGGAAAAGGTATAGGAGGAGAAAAAACATAAATGCCTGGCAAACCTACAAAAGAGCAAGAAATGACTACCTAAGTAAAAGGAGAGAGGCAGTGAGAGATTATGAGAGGGACATCACCAGGAAGGCTAAAGAAAATCCCAAGCTTTTCCACAGCTTTATCAGAGGAAAACTGAAGGTAAAAGAACAGGTTTTAAGGCTAAAGAGAGCGGATGGAAGCATCACTGAGACGGATGAAGAGATCTGCAAAGAATTGAACAAGGAGTTTCAGTCAGTATTTACAGTAGAAAATACCCCACCCCCTCAGATTGCAGTGATAGAAGCTCAAGGGCCGGTATTAGAGAACATCAACCTTACAGCCACAGAGGTATGCAAAGCGCTGATGGATTTAGATGTTCATAAAGCTACAGGTCCTGATGACATATCCCCTCATGTGCTTAAAAAATGCGCAAACACAATATCAGTGGCACTAAGTATCATATTTAAGGAGTCACTGGAGTCGGGGGAGATTCCAAGATGCTGGAAACAAGCAAATGTGATACCTATCTTCAAAAAGGGAAGGAGGGATACGGCTCTGAACTATAGACCAGTTTCCTTGACCAGCATAGTTTGCAAAGTTATGGAGAAACTACTAAGGAAACATATCTCTCTTCACTTGGAATCCTTCAACTTTTTGTCAGTGAGGCAACATGGCTTCAGAGAAGGTAGATCAACAGTAACAAACTTATTAGAATTTTATGATGAGGTAAGCCAAATCTTACAGGAAAGAGAGGGCTGGGCAGATTGCATATTCCTAGACTTCCAGAAAGCGTTTGACACTGTTCCACATGGGAGACTTATTAGGAAGCTGCAATCAATGGCTAGAATAGGTGGAAATGTTTTGGAATGGATAAAAACTTACTTAGAAGGAAGGGAACAGAGGGTTAGAGTAAGACACTCAGTGTCTGAATGGAGAAGAGTTAGTAGTGGAGTTCCACAGGGTTCAGTTTTAGGGCCACTTTTGTTCCTTGTATATGTAAATGACCTACCAGAGTCTGTAAATTCATTCATGAATATGTTTGCAGATGATGCAAAGATTGTGAAGAAAGTAAAAAACGAGAACAATGGTAGAGAACTTCAGGAGGATCTAAATAATCTGCATGAGTGGTCAGAAAAGTGGCTAATGAAATTCAATACTTCAAAATGTAAGGTAATGAGAATGGGTACAAGTGCAAGAAGGCCCAAGCTTGACTACTCGGTGGCTGGAGTGCAACTTCAAGAGACAGAAAATGAGAGAGATCTAGGAGTAAACATACTGGCAGATTTGTCTCCAGAAATACATATAAATGGCATAGTAAGGGCAGCATATGCATTCTTATCAAATGTAAGGGTAGCCTTCAGGCACATGGACAAGGAAATGTTCAGAAATATTTATGTAACCTATGTGAGGCCAAAACTCGAATATGCAGCCCCCTTTTGGAATCCGCACTTGAAAAAGCACATAGCGAAGCTTGAAAAAGTTCAAAGACATGCCACGAAACTGGTGCCAGAAATACGCAATCTCAGTTATGATGAGAGGCTGAGGGAATTAGACTTACCATCACTCGAAGCTAGAAGAGTGAGGGGGGATATGGTGACAGTCTTTAAATTCCTTCATGGTTATGATAGAGTGGATAGGGATCGATATTTTGATATGGCTGGCTCTAGAACTAGAGGTCATAGTTTGAAGCTTCGTAAGAAAACTTCTTCGCAGGATGTAAGGAAATACTTTTTCAGTGTAAGAGTAGTTGATAATTGGAATTGGCTAAGCGAGGAGGTAGTTAATGCTATCTCAATCCATAGTTTTAAGGACAGGTATGATAAGTATCACTAAGTATAAAATGGAACCGATCAGGAGACGGGAAGATACGAGCTTTGGGCTCTTTCCCGTAAACACAATTAGGTAATCACATATATATATATATATATATATATATATATATATATATATATATATATATAATATATATATATATATATATATATATATATATATATTTATATACATATATATATATATATATATATATATATATATATATATATATATATATATATATATATATATATATATATGCATATATATATATACATATATACATATATATATATAAATATATATATATATATATATATATATATATATATATATATATATATATATATATATATATATATATGTATATATGTATATATATATATATATATATATATATATATATATATATATATATATATATATATATATATATATATTTATGTATATATATATATATATATATATATATATATATATATATATATATATATATATATATATATATATATATATATATATATATATATATATATATATATAATATATATATATATATATATATATATATATATATATATATATATATATATATATATATATATATATATATATATATATATATACATATATATATATATATGTACGTATATATATATATATATATATATATATATATATATATATATATATATATATATATATATATATAATATATATATATATATATATATATATATATATATATATATATATATATATATATATATATATATATATATATATATATATATATATATATATATATATATATATATATATATATATATATATATATATATATATATATATATATATATATACATATATATATATATATATATATATATATATATATATATATATATATATATATATATATATATATATATATATATATGTATATATATATATATATATATATATATATATATATATATATATATATATATATATATATATATATATATATATATATATATATATATATATATATATATATATATTACGACATCTTTTGTGAGAAATATAGGAAGAGTAGATTGCTGCATACCTTCCACCAAAATAAGAATAATTCATGCCAGAGAGAAATGGTTCAATAATGAGTGTAAAGGGGAGTTTACGCGGTCAAACGGTTCGTCGAACGCGGTTCGACAGACAAGTAGTTTGAAGTGATGTTCGAACGTGTGAACGGGGTATTTGGTTGTCGAACACGTTCGACAAGCGCGTTCGACAACCAAATACCCCATTCGCACGTTCGAACATCACTTCAAACACTTGTCTGTCGAACCGCGTTCGACGAACCGTTTGACCGTGTAAACCCACCTTAAGAGAGCTAAGGAGTGGAAAGACAAATGCTGGAAAAGGTATAGTAGGAGGAAAAACATAAATGCCTGGCAGATTTATAAAAGAGCAAGAAATGATTACCTAAGTAATAGAAGAGAGACAGAGACTATGAAAGGGATATCACCAGGAAGGCTAAAAAAAAAATCCCAAACTTTTCCACAGCTTTATTAGAGAAAGACAGAAGTTAAGAGAACAAGATTTAAAGCTTAAGAGAATGTGGAAGCATCACTGAGACGGATGAAGAGATCTGCGAAGCATTAAACAAGGAGTTTCAGTCAGTATTTACATCAGAAAATACACCACCCTCTCAGTTTGCCGAGATTGAAGTTCATGGGCAGATATTAGAGAACATCATCTTTTCAGCCACAAAGGTATGCAAAGCGCTGATGGAGTTAGATGCCCATAAAGCTAAAGGTCCTAATGATATATCCCCTCATGTACTCAAGATATGCGCTAATTTAATATCAGCGGCACTAAGTATCATATTGGAAAAGTCGCTGGAGTCAGGGGAAATCCCAAGATGCTAGAAACAAGCGAACTTGATACCTCTCTTCAAAAAACGGAGGAGAGATATGGCTCAAAACTATAGACATATTTCCTTGACCAGCATAGTTGGAAAAGTTATGGAGAAACTACTAAGGAAACATATCTCTCTTCACATGGAATCCTTCAACTTTTTGTCAGTGAGACAATATGACTTCAGAGAAAGTATAACAACAGTAACAAGCTTAGAATTTTATGATGAGGTAAGGCAAGTCTTGCAAGAAAAAGAGGGCTGGGCAGATTGAATATTCCTAGACTTACAGAAAGCATTTAACACTATCCCACACGGGAGAGTTATTAAGAAGCTGGAAGCAATGGCAAGAATATGTGGAAATGTCTTGAAATGGATTAATAAAACATACTTAGAAGGAACGGAACAGAGGGTTAGAGTAAGACACTCAGTGTCTGAATGGAGAAGAGTTAGTAGTGGAGTTCCATAGGGTTCAGTTTTAGGGCCACTTTTGTTCCTTTTATATATAAATGACCTACCAGATGATGCAAAAATTGTGAAAAAAGTAAGAAACGAGAAGAATGGTAGAGAACGTCAGGAAGATCTGAATAGTCTGCATGAGTGGTCAGAAATTTGGCTAATGAAATTCAACACTTCAAAATGTAAGGTAGTGAGAATGGGTACAAGTGCAAGAAGGCCCAAGCTTGACTACTCGGTGGCAGGAGTAGAACTTCAAGATACAGAGAATGAGAGAGATCTAGGAGTAAACATACTGACAGATTTGCCTCCAGAAATGCATATAAATGTCATAGTAAGGGCAGCATATGTTTTCTTAGCAAATGTAATGGTAGCCTTCAGACACATGAACAAGGAAATATTCAGAAATATCTATGTAAGCTATGTGAAACCAAATCTTGAACATGCAGCCCCATTTTGGAATCTACACTTGAAAAGGCACGTAATTAAACTGGAAAAAGTTCAAAGGCATGACACGAAACTAGTGCCAGAAATACACAATCTCAGTTAGGATGAGAGACTGAGGGAGATAGACTTACCATCACTCAAAGCTAGTGGACTGAGGGGGATATGGTGACAGCTTTTAATGGTTATGAAAGAGTCGATAGGGTTGGATATTTTGATATGGCAGGAACTGGAACTAGAGGTCATAGTTTGAAACTTTGTAAGAAAACTTCTTTGCAGGATGAAAGGAAGCACTTTTTTTAGTGTAAGAGTAGTTGGTAATTGGAATTCACTAAACGACATGGTAGTTAATGCTAACTCATTCCATAGTTTTAAGGACAAGTATGATAAGTATCACAAAGTACAATATGGAGACGTGAAGTTACGAGCATGTGGCTCTTTCCCGTAAACACAATTAGGTATTTACAATTAGGTAACTACACATAGTTAGAGAGATCTAGGAGTAAACATACTGGCCGATTTGTCTCCATAAATGCATATAAATGTCATAGTAAGGGCAGCATATGCTTTCTTAGCAAATGTAAGGGTAGCCTTGAAGCACATTGAGAAGGACATGTTCTGAAATATTAATGTATCTTATGTGAGGCCAAAGCTTGAATATGCAGCCCCCTTTTGGAATCTACGCTTGAAAAAGCACGTAGTTAAGCTGGAAAACTTCAAAGACATGCCACGAAGCTGGTGACAGAAAAGCGCAATTTCAATTATGAGGAGAGGCTGAGGGAATTAGACTTACTGTCACTCAGTGCTAGAAGAATGAAGTGGGATATGGTGACAGTTTTTAAATTCCCTCATGGTTATGACAGAGTGAATAGGGTTGGATATTTTGATATGGCTGGCACTAGAACTAAAGGTCATAGTTTGAAGGTTTTTATGAATACTTCTTTGCAAGATGTAAAGAAGTACCTTTTTAGTGAAAGAGTTGTTGATAATTAAAATTGGCTAAGTGAGGAGGTATTTAACGCTAACTCAATAAATAGTTTTAAGGACTAGTATGATAAGTATTACAAAGTACAGAATGGAACCGACCAGGAGACGGGAAGCTACAAAATCGGAACTCTTTCCCGTAAGCACAATCAGGTAATTACATAATCGCACGCGCGCGCATATATATATATATATATATATATATATATATATATATATATATATATATATATATATATATATATATATATATATATATATATATATATATATATATATATTCTGTTCTAGCATTTTGCTCCATTATCTATTTTTCTTATTTGAAGGCATCTATTAATCTATGTTCCTGCCCACTAGAGTTCTCTCTCTCTCTCTCTCTCTCTCTCTCTCTCTCTCTCTCTCTCTCTCTCTCTCTCTCTCTCTCTCTCTCTCTCTCTCTCTCTCATCGCCCAAAGCATTAAGTTCAATATGAAATAGAACAGAAAATTGGTAAAATCTTATTTGAAAAATGCTCTTCCTCTTTATATCTTTACTTCACTCTGTGTGACTGATCTGTTTGAGATATTTCACATGCAATATGTCCGTGCATCCCCGTTCTTTAGGATTGAATGGAAAGTTTATAAAAATCACTTAATTTTATTAGCATGATTTAAGAGTTAAAAATATGATTCTACCAGTATTTTAATATTTGGAGAACAAGAGCAAGAGAGAGAGAGAGAGAGAGAGAGAGAGAGAGAGAGGAGAGAGAGAGAGAGAGAGAGAGAGAGAGAGAGAGAGAGAGAGGATATTTTGATATTTGAAGAGAGAGAGAGAGAGAGAGAGAGAAGAGAGAGAGAGAGAGAGAGAGAGAGAGAGAGAGAGAGAGAGAGATATTTTGATATTTGAAGAGAGAGAGAGAGAGAGAGAGAGAGAGAGAGAGAGAGAGATGAGAGAGAGAGAGAGAGAGAGAGAGAGAGAGAGAGAGAGAGAGAGAGAGAGAGAGAGAGAGATTTTAGGGTAAAACTCAGTGTTTGGGGTGAAACTATAAACTATTTAGGGTAAAACGAGACCCACGTTCTCAGAAGGCCTGGCCAAGCAGGTTCCAGTCTCACCTCCGTACCAGTTACCTGTAGGCGACCTTATTGTGCGCACAGAGCTTATTTCATGCGTATTGTTGCGGCAGTGTCTGTAGGTCAACTGCCCATAACGTGATCGTGAGATATCCAGGCTTGTGTGAACATTTGTCTATATTTCGTTTCGCTTACTTTCTTTTGCCTTTAGAGATGTGTAAAGGTAGTTCTGAAAGTGATATTTGCATTAAACTACAGCTTCTGAACATTGTCTGGGTATAAGTGATGTACCTAAAATAAAAGATTTAATTATAGTAATGTAATTCTCTCTCTCTCTCTCTCTCTCTCTCTCTCTCTCTCTCTCTCTCTCTCTCTCTCTCTCTCTCTCTCTCTCCTCTCTCTCTCTCTCAGACATACGATTAGCAAGATGATTATTAATACAAATGTCTATTCAGTCATCAGCTTAGCCAAGCCGTTGCTCAGAAGCTAGAGAAATAAGTGCGATAGTGCATAGGGTTGAGTCCCGTTAATGTGATTTTTTGTTTACTATTCATTTACTGATAAAATAGTGTATTTAGATGCTGAGCTTATTTCAAAAGAAAAGCAAGTGAAAGTTTTGAGGTGGGAATGAAATGGCCTCCTCTTCCGCTGCGACTGGAAGAAAGCATTTGGCCTATTGCACTTACCCGACATCCGTCGACATGAACGTTCGTCATATAAAATATCTTATACAGACAAATTATATTTAATGCATTATTTATTTATTTATTTATTTGCTTTATTTATTCATATCTCTCTTTATATGTATATTTATTTATTAGTTTGATAGTTGAAGGAAAGCAGTGCAAGAAAAAAATTCCCGTCGCTAAATATAATTACGAAGTGGAAATTGCGATATTGAAGCTGTTGAAATCATATCATACTCATTTTAATATATTGACTAGAATTATTATTATTATTATTATTATTATTATTATTATTATTATTATTATTATTATTATTATTATTATTATTATTATTATTATTATATTCCGTGATAAGAGTGATGAAACAATAAGTAATGTGCTGTATTTGCAAAGTTCTGCTTCGTTCTTTTGTGATTTACAATAGATAGAAAGTTGTAGGTTAGGTTCCGCTACACAAAGGCAGTGATAAGAAAGTAGATATAGGAAAGATATATGTCGTGTACCTTCTTTCATCAGTTTTAATTCGTACGAACATACAAAATCAGTTCAACATATTCAAAAAGAAATGGAAATGAATACATGATGCATGTTATGTTATCATGATTGTTATAATCCTGATTATTGTTTTAATTACACAAGTGAAAGTGATTCAATAGGAGTATCTGGCAGCGTTGGAGAAAGCACATCAGTGGCTGCAAGAAGGCACCCTCCGCCACTGGTCCATTCGACCACCCCCCCGTCTAACCTACATTTTGATGTGAAATGTGCCATGTACACATCGTCTTATTTAAACAACTTTATGTGGCGTAAAATATTTACATTTATGTTCTTTCGTTGTGCCCTATTGCTTGTTTCGTAAAGTGAGTGTTTTTTGCATGAAAAACCGCGAAAATTCAACAGCGAACTATTGAAGAATGTTAGAACGGGCGCAGTAGCGGGGTCGAAGGAGAATGACGACCCCGATATACAGACTGTTACCCGTCGTGGCTGTAAGTGCACATTATTATTATTATTATTATTATTATTATTATTATTATTATTATTATTATTATTATTATTATTATTTAATAGATTAAGATTTTTGCACCCCTTGGGGATATATTCATGAATAATGATAACCATCCATACATGGCTTATTATTATTATTATTACTATTAATTAATATTATTATATATATATATATATATATATATATATATATATATATAATATATATATATATATATATATATATATATATATATATATATATATATATATATATATATATATATATAGAGAGAGAGAGAGAGAGAGAGAGAGAGAGAAGAGAGAGAGAGAGAGAGAGAGAGAGAGAGAGAGAGAGAGAGAGAGAGAGAGAGATTTTGGAATCAAATTCCTTGCTTCGTTCCCCTACGTTAATTTTCCCGTTTTCACAGAAAACGTGAGCAAATAAGGTGGGTGGCGATGGGATGTCGGAATTCCAGAGTGACGGATAATTATAGATCCTCCGTACCACCGTCCCCTTTAGTCGGTTCCTATGATTTTCCTCAGTCTTATCAAGTAAATTTATCTATTGTACTCGTGTTAGACTTCGCAAATATTGCTTTGGTTTAAGATTATAAGGATATTTAATGGACTATAAAATCCAATTTCAATAATGTAGTAAATAGATAGTATATAATAATAATACATCATTGCAAAATGAGTTATTATTATTATTATTATTATTATTAGTAGTAGTAGTAGTAGTAGTAGTAGTAGTAGTAGTAGTAGTAGTAGTAGTGGAGCATAAGATAGTGCCATTTATGCATTTCATTTGAATCCAATTTTAGTTTTAACGTTTCGTCTTCATAACATCGGGACATTATCAAAGTTTCTGTTGGAGAGATCATCGCAATTAACAAAGCAATAACAATATAGAAAGTAATGCAATATATACATCAACTGGACAACCAAACTAAAAATAAATAAATAAGTAACAAAGATGAAAATTGATATATACCAATCAGTGAGTCATTAAACGAGAAGTAAGGGGAAAGATGAGGAATCTTGGTTGAGTGCTTTTGGGTTTCTTATTTTTATAAACATTGATTCAGCAATCCTATGTTCAAGTAGATTGTTATTTTTATATACCATTGTAAAATCATTTAGAAGCAATGACAGGTTAAAACATGTTTCCTAATACTTGAGTTTAGAGGTTTCACCATTTGTTTCTTGGTTCGTGTACTGACTCCTCTGTGCTCATCGGGACTGACAACTCATTCTTTAAGTGAATGCCACAATAATGACACTATAACTATAATGTATACATTATTTCATTGTGGATATTCTTTTATCTTCAAATTATTTACTCTTTAATAATGAAATCGAATTTTTGAGGACATTCTTACATAATAATGGATATCCCATACCAATTGTTTTACAGCCATTTAAAACGTTTCCTCAACTCAAAAAATGTATCAAGGGAAACTGTCTTTGGACCGCACAAACTGGAAAAGTACGTAAAGTCACCTTATTGTTCAAAATATTTTAAAATTAAAGTCAATGTTTGCTGGGTTATAGCTCTCCTTTCAGGGGCGTCGCCCCTGTTTTGGCGGGCGTCAGCCGGTTTAAGCCCCAACCCCCTACTGTGATGTCCAGCCACAGCAGGAACCTCTTCAGTAAATAGCTTAAACTCTCTTGCCTGGACGAGGCGCGATCTGCCGACCTCATGAATGCGAAGCCAGCGTGTTACCACTGTACTAGTCGGGGGACTAAGAAGTCCTTTCCACAAATTAACTTCAAAATTGCCTTATTTAACCACTTCAGACTTAATTGTATATTGAAGAACAGTCGTAACTATAAAACTGCTGCTTCCCAGAGTGTTCCTCCCTTGTTTATAGTTAAAAATGCCCAGGTTGTTTATCTGAGTGCGTTGGCTCCACCTCTAGGAGCTTACGTGTAAGGGTGGATGAGCACAGAGGAGGTAGTACATTAAACTTCAGTATTAGGGGACATGTTTCTACCTGTAATAGCTTCTAAATAATTTAACAATATGATATAAAAATAACAATCTACTTGAACTTAGGATTGCTGAATCAATGTTTATAAAAATAAGAAACCCAAAAGCACTCAAGCAAGATTCCTCATCTTTCCCCTTACTTCTATCTTTGTAAATGGTTATTTTTTTCTTTTAGTTCGATTGTCCAGTTTATGTATGTATTGTATTACTTTCTATATTGTTATAGTTTTGGTAATTATGATGATTTCTCCAAACAGAAACTTTGATAATGTCCCGATGTTATGGACCCGAAACGTTAAAAATAAAATTGGATTAAAATGAAATGCATAAATGGCTCTATCTCCTCTACTCCCCTACATAAATTCACTTCGTTTTCCTGAATATTCTTCAGTCACAGCTATTATTATTATTATTATTATTATTATTATTATTATTATTATTATTATTATTATTATTATTATTATTATTATTATTATTAACCCCCCAGGATATTCAGACCGGTATTCGTTCTTCTTTGCCATCTCCATGATCAAGGGAATATAACTGTGTCCGATGTGGTGGTAGTAGGTCTCTATATAGCTACCATCCTCTGACCTTGGTTTTCTCACTTTCCTAAATGAAGAAAATTAGTTTATATTGCTCAGTTGGAGCAGTGGTAACGTCTATGGCTGGTAATGTACAGCCCCATGTTCGATCATTGAGTTGGATTAGCTTTCACTGTATTATGTCGATACCGATTAAACTGGGCAATTAATTTGGGAAGTGATTAGTCTTGGGTGATTTCTTAAGATGTACCTGATTATTCAGCCAGTGCCTGGAAATCACTTTGTCCATGTGATGAGAGTGGGGGCTTGGCCACCGGCTATATAGTAGGTACAGAGTCAGGCTTCCTGCTATTATTGTCCCTTACCTCTGCCTTGATTGAATTAGAGACTTTTACATTTTAACCGTTACGTATTGTGCTCTCTGTAACATATTCCAAATTGTTTTGTTCTGAGGTTCCTAGGGTCATGTTAGAATTAATGAGCAATAATACTTGGGGATTGCCTCAACGTAATCATTTCTAGTTCAGAAGGTTGGAAAATAATATATATATATATATATATATATATATATATATATATATATATATATATATATATATATTTTGTTCCGGTTTTACGTCACGGACTCCCTTCTCTACCAAGGGCTAGGACGGTTGCCTTCTTGCAAAGGACTTGTTTTGGCAGATGTAATCGTTACCCTGAGTGCATGCCCTTGCTAAGCTCAGACCGTGACGGGGCGCGAACCCTCGACCTGACGCCTCAGAGTCGCGGACGCTACCGCTTGAGCCACGGCGACTACATATATATATATATATATATATATATATATATATATATATATATATATATATATATACATATATATATATATATATATATATATATATATATATATATATATATATATATATATATATATATATATATATAGAGAGAGAGAGAGAGAGAGAGAGAGAGAGAGAGAGAGAGAGAGAAGGAAGGGAACAGAGGGCTAGAGTAAGACACTCAGTGTCTGAATGGAGAAGAGTTAGTAGTGGAGTTCCACAAGGTTTAGTTTTAGGTAGAAGGTGTTGTAGGAAAGTATGGAGTGCCAGGTGGGAAGGAGAGTGGCGAGAGACTGTTAGATACGTGTGTGGAGCAAGAGTTGGTGATAGGTAATAGTTTTTTCAAGATGAAGTTAGTAAATATGTATACATGGATGAGAGTGGCAAATGGAAGAGTGAAAGAAAGAGCATTAATGGATTATGTGTTGGTAGCAAAGTAAAGTGAAAGATGTGCATGCATTTAGGGGTTTGGCTGTTGGGATGTCTGATCATTTTTTTGTTGTTGAAGCAAAAGTGGCAGTAGCAAAAGAGTGGGGAAATAGAGTGGGGGGGGATGTAGAAGGGAAATGGTGAAGGTGTTAGAGTTGAAAAAGCCAGTGAAGAGACAGGAATATCTGGACTGGTTGAAAGTGGCATATGACAGGGTAAAAGAAAGAGAAGTTGGGGAGTTAGAGGTGGAATGGGGGTTGATGAAAGTATGTTTTATGGGACATGCAAGTGATGTGTGTGGAAAGAGGTTTGTTGGAGGTGGCATGAGGAGGGGCAGCGAGTGGTGGAATGAAGGGGTGAAAATGAAGGTAGAAGAGAAAAAGAGGGCTTTTGAGGAATGGCTGCAGTGTAAAAGTAGGGAGAAGTATGAAAGATATAGGGAGAAAAATGTGGAAACCAAGCAGAAGGTAGAGGAAGAGAAGAGGTTGGTAAATGTTAGGTGGGGACAGGATTTTAGTAGGTCATATGAGGAAAATAAAAAGAAATTTTATAAAGAAATGAAGAGAGTAAGGAAGGGTGGATCGAGGATGGATGAGACAGTGAAAGATGTGAATGGACAGCCGTTAAGAAGGAACGATGCAAGGAAAAGATGGGCAGAATATTTTGAGTGCTTGCAGAATGTTGAGGGAGATAGAGAGGCAGCTATAGTGAGAATGTGGGGTGTTCAAGTGCCAGTAATGGGAGATGAAAATGCTAGAGAGATTGCAAGAGAGGATGTGAAAATTGCATTGTATGAAGCGAAAGCAGGTAAAGCACCTGGAATGGATGGTGTGTGAACGGAGATGTTGAAAGAAGGGGGTGTGACTGTATTGGATTGTTTAATGAGAGTGTTTAATATATGCTTTATGTTGTCAATGGTGCCAGTGGAATGAGTGATTGCTTGTATAGTGCCCTTATGCAAAAGTAAGGGAGATGTGTATGAATGCAGTATTATTAGGGATATAAGTTTGTTGAGTGTGGTAGGAAAAGTATATGATAGAATGCTGGTTAATAGGATTAGGGATAAGACAGAAAATGTGATCGCAGAAGTGTAGAGTGGTGTTAGGAGAGGTAGAGGTTGTATAGATCAAATTTTTATAGTTAGGCAGTTATGTGAGAAATATTTAGCAAAGGGTGAGGATGTGTATTTTGCATTTTTGGATCTGGAGAAAGCGTATGATAGAGTTGATAGAGAAGCAATGTGGAATGTTTTGAGATTATATGGAATTAATGGTAAATTGTTGCATGCAGTGAAGAGTTTGTATGAAGGCAGTAGAGCTTGTGTTAGGGTAGGGAATGAAGTGAGTGAGTGGTGTGTGATGTCACCATGGCTGTTCAATTTGTATATTGATGGAGTCGTATGAGAGGTGAGTGAGCGAGTGCCTGGTTGAGGTTTGAGAATGGTAGATGGGGATGATAACGAGTGGGAGCTGAATCAGTTGCTGTTTGCAGATGATACTGTGGTGGTGGCAGATTCAGAGGAGAAACTCTGTCAGTTAGTGCCAGAATTTGGAATGGTGTGTGAGAGAAGGAAGTTGCGAGTGAATGTGGGAAAGAGTAAGGTTATGAGGTTTACAAGAAATGAGGGTGGTGCTGGATTGAATGTTATGTTGAATGGAGAGACACTTGAGGAAGTTGATCAGTTTAAGTACTTAGGCTCGGTTATAGCTGCAAATGATGGAGTGGAAGCAGATGTGTGTCACAGAGTGAATGAAGGATGTAAAGTGTTGGTTGCGATGAAAGGATTAATGAAGAATAGAGGGTTGGAAATGAATATTAAGAAAGTTTTGTATGAGAAAGTGGTTGTGCCAACTGTGATGTATGGATCAGAGTTATGGGGTATGAAAGTAAGTGAGAGACGGAAACTAAATGTGTTTGAGATGAAATGCCGGAGGAGTATGATTGGTGTATCTCGGTTGGATAGGGTTAGGAA
>JAXCGZ010022872.1:32500-47500 GCA_037179515.1 Halocaridina rubra
TTTTTTTTTTTTTTTTTTTTTTTTTTTTTCATTTTTATTATTATTTTTTTTTAAAGAGTGTGACACCGGGACAGGCAGAAACAGCCCTCATCAATAAAGGCCCGGGCACGAGAAAATACCAAGACGAAGGAAAAAAAAAAAGGTTAAGGGCAAGGCAGAGATGAGGTAATGTCACACAAAGGAAAACGACAGACAGAAAAAAACAGTCAATGTACAGAGGACCCAGAGATATGGAGGACTAGGCTCTGAGATGACGATAGATCTGCTTTTTGAAGGATGAAAGGTCATAAGAAGTAGGAAAGACACACACACACACTCATATAATATATATATATATATATATATATATATATATATATATATATATATATATATATATATATATATATATATATATATATATATATATATATATATATATATATATATATATATATATATATATATATATATATATATATATATATATATATATATATATATATATATATATATATATATATATATATATATATATATATATATATATATATATATATATATATATAACACGAACGTGTGTGTGTTTGTGTGTGGGTTCGCGCATGTTGTCCCAGTGACCACTTAGTTTGATCTAATTACCTTCCCCGGCGCACTCGAAGGTACTTACAGTATGTGTTAGCTCTTGCGGTTAGCTTGTACTCATTATCATTACACAGTTTTGCTTATTATTAGCACACCCACTCACACACCCACATAAATGGGATATCTAGTGTTTGTATTTTATGTGTCACACACACATAATCTGCATGAGTGGTCAGAAAAGTGGCAAATGAAATTCAATACTTCAAAATATAAGGTAATGAGAATGGGTACAAGTGCAAGAAGGCCCAAGCTTGACTACTCGGTGGCTGGAGTACAACTTCAAGAGACAGAAAATGAGAGAGATCTAGGAGTAAACATACTGGCAGATTTGTCTCCAGAAATACATATAAATGGCATAGTAAGGGCAGCATATGCATTCTTATCAAATGTAAGGGTAGCCTTCAGGCACATGGACAAGGAAATGTTCAGAAATATTTATGTAACCTATGTGAGGCCAAAACTCGAATATGCAGCCCCCTTTTGGAATCCGCACTTGAAAAAGCACATAGCTAAGCTTGAAAAGGTTCAAAGACATGCCACGAAACTGGTGCCAGAAATACGCAATCTCAGTTATGATGAGAGGCTGAGGGAATTAGACTTACCATCACTCGAAGCTAGAAGAGTGAGGGGGGATATGGTGACAGTCTTTAAATTTCTTCATGGTTATGATAGAGTGGATAGGGATCGATATTTTGATATGGCTGGCTCTAGAACTAGAGGTCATAGTTTGAAGCTTCGTAAGAAAACTTCTTTGCAGGATGTAAGGAAATACTTTTTCAGTGTAAGAGTAGGTGATAATTGGAATTCGCTAAGCAAGGAGGTAGTTAATGCTATCTCAATCCATAGTTTTAAGGACAGGTATGATAAGTATCACTAAGTATAAAATGGAAGCGATCAGGAGACGGGAAGATACGAGCTTTGGGCTCTTTCCCGTAAACACAATTAGGTAATCACAATTAGGTAATCACACATGTAAGGTAATGAGAATGGGTACAAGTGCAAGAAGGCCCAAGCTTGACTACTCGGTGGCTGGAGTACAACTTCAAGAGACAGAAAATGAGAGAGATCTAGGAGTAAACATACTGGCAGATTTGTCTCCAGAAATACATATAAATGGCATAGTAAGGGCAGCATATGCATTCTTATCAAATGTAAGGGTAGCCTTCAGGCACATGGACAAGGAAATGTTCAGAAATGTTTATGTAACCTATGTGAGGCCAAAACTCGAATATGCAGCCCCCTTTTGGAATCCGCACTTGAAAAAGCACATAGCTAAGCTTGAAAAAGTTCAAAGACATGCCACGAAACTGGTGCCAGAAATACGCAATCTCAGTTATGATGAGAGGCTGAGGGAATTAGACTTACCATCACTCGAAGCTAGAAGAATGAGGGGGGGATATGGTGACAGTCTTTAAATTCCTTCATGGTTATGATAGAGTGGATAGGGATCGATATTTTGATGTGGCTGGCTCTAGAACTAGAGGTCATAGTTTGAAGCTTCGTAAGAAAACTTCTTTGCAGGATGTAAGGAAATACTTTTTCAGTGTAAGAGTAGTTGATAATTGGAATTGGCTAAGCGAGGAGGTAGTTAATGCTATCTCAACCCATAGTTTTAAGAACAGGTATGATAAGTATCACTAAGTATAAAATGCATTCAGATAGAATGCGTTCATTCCTAAATATAGCAGATATAAGCTATAAGGTTGGATTCCTTTTAACCTTCTGTGGTGTGTAGTTGGTAGCGCCTTGATTTAGTAATTATAAGTCCTAGGGTCAAATCCCGGTTGGGGTAAAAAATGATTCATGTTTCACATATGTAATGTGTTTGTTTGATTATTGTATAGCCCGAATGAGATTGGGAATTGAATTAAATGCAAAAATGAAGCCACGAGTGAGGTTGGGGAATCTGTAATATGAACATGGTGGCATTCAGATAGAATGCATTCATTGCTAAGTATAGCAGATATAAGCTATAAGGTTGGATTCCTTTTAACCTTCTGTGGTGTGTAGTTGGTAGCGCCTTGACTTAGTAATTATAAGTCCTAGGTTCAAGTCCCGGTCGTGGTAAAAACTTATTCATATATATATATATATATATATATATATATATATATATATATATATATATATATATATATATATATATATATATATATATGTAAGAATACTTCCTCCGTGTTCCCCTGCGTGTCGTAAAAGTCGACTAAATGGGGCGGAGCGAGGGAACTGGGAATCCCCTCCTCTGTATTTTCATTTCCCAAAGAGTCAGGGTATTTTCTCTTTGACTCAGCCACCTCCCTTATAAGGGGGAATATGGATTTAGTATATATATATATATATATATATATATATATATATATATATATATATATATATATATATATATATATATATATATATATATATATATATATATATATATAAAAAACACATGAATAAGAATACTTTATCCGTGGTTTCCTGCAGGTCGTAAAAGTTGACTAAATGGGGCATTGCGAGGGAATTGGGAATCCCCTCCTCTGTATTAATTTTCCACAAAAAGTCAAAGTATTTTCTTTTCTGGAGGGGCAATCTCTTGCCTTGTCCGTATCCTAGGCCATTGAAGCAGGGCTCATTTGAGCACCATGTTTGCGCGCACTGCTCCCATCTGTGGCCCAGGCCATGACAACTTCTGCATCTTTCTCTCTCCATGTCTCAGGACCTTGGCCCTCGGTTGTTCGCTATCGCTGCAACGGGAATCGCTGTCACATGTAAGAGCCTTTCCTGCTCGATTTCTTCTTCCGAGAGACCACGTCCGTGATAGCTCTCTAACCAATTCGATAGCCGCTGAACTATGTCTGGAATCGGTATGTTAGATTTCAGCAAGAAATGGCACCTTGGCGGAACGGTGTTCCGCAGAACACTCCACACAATACTATGATGCTTATACAGATTATTGGCGATCACACTCACCGAGTTAGTTAGGGATTCAGTCCTCTTCACATATCAGTTCATCTGTTCTCCGCGTCTTTGAGCACAATTTCTGATTTTGTTTATTAGCGTTTCGTCACGCTGTCGCACTGTGAAATAATTATGGAATTGCTCCCTAAAAGTTTCCCAACTTTTAATTTGCGATCACTCGTCTTCTCCCACTGTGTCGGATGCAAATCCAGTGCACCTTTGTACCACTTCGTTAATGCGGTACTGCGTTCGTACGGGAGGTTATAGATGATATGGGTAGGCTACATTTCCTTCCTTAAATGTGAGCTTTGATCAGGCAAAGGTCTCTTGGCTTGCGGGGTTGGCTTGGAGGGTGACTTCTGCGAGAAATAACTTTAAACTAAGGTTATTCAGGATTACAGGTATCTTACGCCTCAATGCGCCCGTTCCCTTAGGGTAAGATGCCCTACGTATAGGTGCTCGTTAGACTCTGTTCCCCCTTGTCGCTGGATAACCCATAATGATACAAAAGGGTCAACCCACGGCTGAGGAGCGCCAGAGTTTAACGAGTGCCTATACATAGGGCATCTTACATTAAGGGAATGGGGGAATTGAGGCTTAAGGTACCTGTAATCCTGAATAAACTTAGTTTAAAATTATTTTTTGCCTGTCCATTTTAACCTCGCATGCTTCTAATAAACCATAGCTATAGAACAAATTACTATACGACAGTGGTGGCAGCGGTGGGATATGCGGGCAGGTGCCGTTTCCTCCCCTGTCTCTTCGGCTTATGGATCGATGCAGCGGTGGGATATGCAGGCGGGTGCCGTTTCCTCCCCTGTCTCTTTGGCCTCTGGATCGACTTCGTCTCTTTCAAATACAGGAAACGGCTGTATGACATTCTTATTGTTGCTTCTTGTCAGCTCACACTCCTTCTTTATGACCAAGCTGGAATGGTAGTGGCAAACTATCATTGCATAAATTTTTAAGTTTTATATTATCATACGTTATCTCTAACACTCGGTATGGACCAAAATAAAAGGGAGACATTTTATGCTGGCGGTTGACATGTTTTACGTAGACTCTATAGCCTACTTTGGCTTCATGCCTCTTTTTACTGTCTTATAACATAATCCTTTGGGTATCTCTCATTTTGTTTGTCCAGGGTGGCCGCCATAATTTCGTATGTCTTTCTGGTGGTATTTACAACAAACGTTCTAAGACTCTCGAACATAGGGGTTGTAATGCGAGATGCTAATGGAATTGGGTTGCAAACCTGTCATCTCTTTGATAACACTTATTATGTCTATCCATCATGGAGATCAAAATGTGATATTTAATGGAAAGGGCTATAAACATTTTGCCAACTTAATAAAGAGATGAAGGGGTCCTTGCCTAGCTTACTCATACAGGCCAATGCATGGGTGGCCACTAACATTACGTCATTCTTACTTAATTTTGTAAAAAAAAAATAGCTATTGCACATATGGGAATAAATTTGTTTTTTTGTTAGTAAAGTTTCGTAAGCTTTTTTCTCCATCTCGAAATACATTGGGCCTTTTTCAACCATATATATATATATATATATATATATATATATATATATATATATATATATATATATATATATATATATATATATATATATATATATATATATATCCAATAAGCTCATTAACATATGTGAAAACATGAATAATTTTTACCTCGATCGGGACTTGAACCTAGGACACATAATTACTGTGCCAAGGTGCTACCAACTACACCACTGAAGGTCTTAAAAGGGAAACAAACCCTTCAGCTTTTTCTGCTATACTAATAATGAACTCATTCTATCTGAATGTCACTGTTTATAATACAGTTTCCCCCAGCCTCACTCTTGGCTTTGTTTTAGCATTTAATTCAAATCTCAGTCTCCTTTGGGACCAACAGTAATCAAATAAGCTCATTACCATATGTGAAAACATGAATAATATTTACAACGACCTGGACTTTTACCTAGGACACATAATTACGGTGCCAAGGCACTACCAACTACATCACAGAAGGTCTTAAAAGGGAAACAAACCTTACAGCTATATCTGCTATACTAGGTATGAACGCATTCTATCTGAATGCCACTTTGTTCATAATACAGTTTCCCCCAACCTCACTCGTGGCTTGGTTTTTGCATTTTATTCAAATCTCAATCTCATGTGAGACCAACAATAAAATCTACTAAGGACCCCAACGACCTTTAGGTATCCCTAAAGATTTTGGGAGATTCACAGGGTTCCCCTCAGTGTTACCCAAACAGTAAGAGATCCATGTAATTACCTAATTGTAATTATCTATTTGTGCTTACGGGAAAGAGCCCAAAGCTCGTAACTTCCCGTTTTCTGGTCAGTTTCATTTGGTACTTAGTGATACTTATCATACTTATTCTTAAAACTATGGGTTAAGTAGCATCAACTACCTCCTCGCTTAGTCAATTCCAATTATCAACTACTCTTACACTAAAAGAGTACATCCTTACATCCTGCAAAGAAGTTTTCTTACGAAGCTTCAAAATATAATCTCTAGTTCTAGTGCCAGCCATAGGAAAATATCCATTTCAATCCACTCTGTCATAACCATAAATAAATTTGAAAATCGTCACTATATTCCCACATATTCTTCTATTCTTCATAACTGAGATTGCGTATTTCTGGCACCAGTTTCGTGACACGTCTTTGAACTTTTTCCAGCTTAACTACATGCTTTATCAAGTGTGGATTCCAAAAAGGGGCTGTATATTCAAGCTTTGGCTTCACATAGGTTACATAAATCTTTCTGAATATTTCCTTGTCCATGTGCCTGAAGGCTACCCTTACTTTTGCTAAGAAAGCATATGCTGCCCTTACTACGCCATTTATATGCATGTCTGGACAAATCGGCTGTTATGTTTACTTATATATCTCTCTCATTCTCTGTCTCTTGAAGTTCTGCTTCTGCCATTTGATAGTCAAGCTTGGGCCTTCTTGCACCCATTCTCATTACCTTACATTTAGAAGTTTTGAATTTCATTAGCCACGTTTCTTACCACTATTGCAGACAATTTAGGTCTTCCTGAAGTTCTTTACCATTGTTCTCGTCTCTTACTTTCTACATAGTCTTTGCATCATCTGCAAATTAAACTTGTGGAACTCCGCTACTAACTCTCTCCATTCATACACTGAGTGTCTTACTCTAACCCTCTGTTTCCTTCCTTCTAAGTAAGTTTTTATCCATTCTTAGACATTTCCACCTATTCTTGCCATTTCTTGCAGCTTCTTAATAAGTCCAATGGCATCTATCAACTTACAAGAAATTAGAAAATGGTACCCCAAAAGGAGGCATCCTCAGTCCACTGCTTTTCAATGTACTGATGGAGAACTTCTTTCAACTTCAACTACCCCAAGGAGTAGACATCTTCATCTATGCCAACGATGTAGTCTTCATCAGCAGAGGAGGCAATAGATTAGCCAGTGCTCAAAAAGCAGTAGACCTATTCCATCAGAAAAGCAAGGAGCTGGGACTCAAGATCAACAGAAACAAAACAAAAGCTATGGCCGTAAAAACTCCTGTACCACTAGCCCCGATCACCCTAGCCAATGGAAACATAGAGTGGGTGGATACATTCATGTATCTAGGAGTTTACATAGACAGGCATCTCACCTTCAAACCTCAGATCACATATCTCAGAGAAAGAGCTCACAGCAGACTAACCCCTATGAGATATATGACAGCCACTATTAGATCCCTGATTACCTACAGTGCCCCAACCCTAGCCAACCTCAGTGCACAACAAATCTCCACTATTGAAGTGATCCAGAACAACGCCATGCGTTACATGCTGGGGGCTCCTATGTGGACCAGGATATGCAACCTACAAATGGAAACAAATCTACCTCCTCTATATAGCTGGATAAACGTTTCCAACACCAACTCCATAACAAAGGCTCTGCTATCCGAAAGGAAATCCCACACGCAGAAAAGGCTGAAAGAGGCCCTCAACAAACATCTTGACCTCCCCATCCCAAACAGCTATGCCGGCCAGCTTCTGGTGTCCAATGCCTGTCACGAACTGGCAAGAATAAACTTAGACAAGCCCTGCACCAACTACAAGCCGCTAGTCCCATGGAGAGCACACCCTACAAAATTCAACACCACTAGTCTTCCAGACAGTAAGAAATCCTGTTCAAAGATACAACTGCACGAAGCAGCTCTAGCTGCTATCACTGAAACCAACCAAGCAGAAGGCGTCTCCTACTACACAGATGGAACTGTCAATGCTGGTATCCCTGCAACTGGAGCGGCAGTCTACTCGGAAAGTTTTACAGCTTCCTGGAGACTTTCAGACTCCTGCTCCACTCTGCAAACGGAGTTATTTGCCATCAAAATGGCTCTTCACAACTCAATTGAAAAAGGACAAGGACCTTTTACCATACACACTGACTCACTCTCCTCTGTCCAAGCACTACAGCAGCAGAAGTTCAAAGAAAACATCAACCTAATCAGCTTGGTCCAAACACTGCTAGTGCAACATCAAGAACAAAGAAGACCGGTAACCATCAACTGGATACCCAGCCATATCAACATCCCTGGAAATGACAAGGCAGATCAACTTGCCAAGGATGCTGTCTTATGCCACAGCATACAGCACTCTATACAACCCAGTCTACAACAATAAAAATAAAAAACCAAGCAGGCACTACAGAGAACAAAGCAGGAAAACCACAACTACTGGGTCAACAAAAGCTCCTACTCTGCCACATGGTACAAGGAAGCAACAAAGCTTGAGCCCTCACCGGTATCCAAGTACACCCCAAGGAGTCTGGCTGTCACGATAGCTAGACTCAGGCTAGGCTACAAATGCTGCTGGGAAATTATTGAGAACCCCAGAAAAGAATGTGCACACTGTGGCAAGACAACGGATAAGGCCCTGCTGCATAATCTATTAGAATGTCCAAAGACAAACAGCTTACGGAACGGATTTAACATGGAACCACAACACTCCAATGCGACAGTTCATGCAGCCAAAATTGTTAAGGAACTATTTGACAACATAGACACACATCTCACCACCTTGGAAAGTTTCGAACCACCAAGGTGATAAAACAACCCAAGATGTATAACCTCTAACCTACGGGCCGTTCTTTGGACAAGGCCCGTGCCAACACAAGGTTGGCTTTAACCTCAAACAATAACAACAACATCTTAATCAGTCTCTAGTGTGGGACCGTGTCGAATGCTTTCTGGAAGTCTAGGAATATGCAATCTACCCAACCCTCTCTATCCTGTAAGATTCAGCTTACCTCATCATAAAATTCTAATAAGTTTGTTTCTGTTGATCTACCTTCTCTGAAGCCATGTTGTCTCACTGACAAAAAGTTTGAGTTCAAGTGAAGAGAGATGTGCTTTCTAAGTAGATTCTCCTTAATTTTGCACGCTATGCTGGTCAAGAAAACAGGTCTATTGTTTAGAGCTGTATCCCTCCTTCCCTTTTTGAAGATAGGTACCACATTCACCTGTTTCCAGTATCTGGGAATCTCCTCTGATTCCATGGACATTTCAGATATGATTCATAGTGCCGCTAATATTGATTTAGCACATTTCTCAAGGACATAAAGGGATATATCATTAGAACCCGTATCTTTATGGGCATCTACCTCCATGAGCACTTTGCATTCCTCTGTGGCTGAAAAGATGATGTCCCCTAATACCGACCCATGAGCTCCTATCTTTGCAATCTGAGGGGGTGGGGTATTTTCTGCTGTAAATACTGACTGAAATTCCTTGTTCAGTTCTTTGTAGAACTCTTCATCCATCTCAGTTATGCTTCAGTCTGTTCTCTTTACCTTCTTTTACCTTCAGTTTTCTTCCAATAAAGCAGTGAAAAAGTTTGTAATTTTCTTTAGCCTTCCTAGTGATATCCCTTTCATAGTCCCTCTCTGCTTCTCTTCTTTTACTTAGGTAAGCATTTCTTGTTCTTTTATAAGTCTACCCGGCATTTATGCCTTTTCTTCTCCTATACCTTTTCCAGCATTTGTGTGTCCATTCCTTAGCTCTCTGACACTCATTACTGAATAATTTCCCTCTTGCATTAATAACTCCTATTTTGGGGGAAGGTATGCAACAATCTACTCTCTTCTCATATTCCTCAAAAATGATGTTGTACATTTCTTGTACAGATTTGTTGATAAATAAGGCCCTCCTGTTAATAATTGCAAAAAGCTAACTAATTTTAATGTAATTTCCTTACGGATAGTTCCTTCTTGTGTCCTCGGTGCCTCTACTTTCAGGCAGAACATTTTCGATGATATACTCCATCAACAACAATCAGTGGTCACTCTTTCCAATTGGTGGTTTATACTCTATTTTTCCAATATCCAACACTTTATCTGTGAATACTACATCAAGCAGCGATGGCTCATCGCCACCCCTGGCCCATTTTTGGTTTCAGTACATGTGTAGGAAGTTCCTCTGTATGCAACCTAGGAATCTTGCCCTGAATGAGTCCTGCCCACTGTGTGGGTCAAGCTTTATCCAATTTATCTCTCTATGATTAAAGTCTCCCATAATTAAAATCCTACATTTTTCTCCCGTGCAATGTTAACAGCTGAGTTTATCACTTAAATAGTACCTATATGATTTTTCTCATAAACTTATAGCCTATGTTGGTTACTTGGTGTATTACTTACAACAGCTATTATAATGCTCTCTGACACAGTATTTATGCGAGCAACAAGAACTTCCTTTTAAGGTCTAAAATCCTAGTTTTATTTTGTTCAAGTCTCCCCTGCCAGGTTGACTCCTGGGATTAACTTATGTCTGAGATTACCTCTGTCTTCTCTTTATCAAGTGCCTGTTTAATCAGTCTATAAGCCTTTTCCATCAAAACATATTTTTTTTCCATTACTATTTCTTTACAGTCAACTGTTTGTATGTTTTCCAGTGCCAACACCCTCACCTCTTTTACTGCCCCATTCCCCTATAGTGCATCTGTAAAGGAAGTTTTCGTGGCATCATTTTCTGTATTCAGCTCCTGAAACTCTTTTCTAAACTGTTCAATATTTTCCTTTATCTGAACATTCCAAGCTGCAATCTCGTCTCTCTCAGAAGAGAGAAGTGAACTAACATATAATTAATTCATGTTGTCATTCAACTATATGTTGTTATCTTCTTGTATAGAAATTTAGGTTTCTAGTTCACTCTTTTTCCTTTCCAGCTCCTTTATTCATTTTTCTAGTTGTTTTCTCTCTTGCCCTTGTGCTTTATTTGCTTCCTCCAAAGATCGTATAACTTCTCTAAGTGTTTCATTCTCTTTCATTTCTCTATCCATATTTAGAATATTGTCATCCAGGTTTATTACAAGGATCTCAAGGTCCTTGTCTTTTTACTTCAGCCTTCTAAAAGCCACTCCTCCTCCTACATCCCTGGAGATCCTCTACCACCCCTCCCCAACCATTGAACTGGGGTTAGAGACAAAGATGCCTTTATTTAGAGAGAAAAAGTAAAAGAGAAAAGTTTCTATATAAGCTTTACACAAAATATGAGTTCTAAGTTAGTTACTCAGATCATCTCTTTTCTGGTAACACACATCCTAACCTAAGATTTAACTTTTGCATTTAGAGAAGAAAAAAATACTAAACAAAATCCCACATGAAGGAAAACTCGAATATGCAACCGAGGAGACACCCACCTTTCCCTGCTATATTTTCTTTTTAACTGCTAAACCGGCTATTTCAAGAGGAAAAAATATTAATCACTTATTAACCAAGATATGTTATCACAGGATTAGATTTTAAATCTAACTCTGTTTGTAAAAACAAATAATAAAAGAGAACAGAGCAAAAAGAAAATATGACAACTGTGCTACTTGGCAACTTAACTCAAGACTGCTGACAGGTGTATTTTTCGAAAATATTTTCTTATTTCAATTATTTCGTCCAACAAATTGACCATCAAGTTAATCTATATGGGAAGGATAATGATTTTAACAAGATAAGGAACCACAGTTGTAAGAGCTCTCCCCAATTTAAAAAAACAAACAAACTAGGTAATGTGATGGCTTCGCCTCTGGCAACTCTTCTAAACTTCCTTCAAGACACGGCAGGACAGTTTCTTCTTTTTCCCCTCTCAAAAGTATTCTCAGATTTTCCCTTTAATTTTTTGGACAGTCTCGTTTACTACAAATTATATTTTTTTACTCACAAGACACTCCAGTATCTCTATTCAGACAAATTTGGTTTAAGTTTTATACTTTATATTATATATATATATATATATATATATATATATATATATATATATATATATATATATATATATATATATATATATACCTTGGCTGTTTCCCCCTTTAATTGGGGGGTAGCCGACATCAAAAAAGGAAAACAGTATGGGGAGAAGTTATTCTCCCCTCTACTCCCCCTCTTCTTTGACGTCTCACAGGAGGTTGGTACAAGGGGGGGGGGATTCCTAATATATATATATATATATATATATATATATATATATATATATATATATATATATGACTCATTCCCCCTTGTAATGGGGGTGTCAGAGCAAAGAACGCACATTCAGCACGATCCATACATGCCTCAACCACTCCTCCTAGCTCCTTGGGGACAAAGGGTTGCCATGTCTCTCCCTCTTCCACCCTACTTGGGCCATCCACAAGGTAGGCGTTCAAGGATATTCCACAATAAGTCCCAACAGCCGCATCTGGTTTACCTCCACAGCTTCATCACATGGCAACTCCCCTCACACCCGTCCATCACAGTTCACTGAGCTAGCAGGTGTGAGAAATCCCTTTAGCCCGCGTCATCTATGTACAATCTTTCTCCACTCCTTCCTATCTCTTGCACACACTATTCCTTGTTTCACTGACATTCCATGCACATTCAGTTCTCTTTCCACGCCATTATCCATCTCATTCTAGGTCTCCCTCTTGACCTAACTCCAATCACTTCTGCACTCCGCACTCTCTTCACTATTCATTCATCACTCATCCTTTACATGTCTCCAAACCAATTCAGCACTCTCTGATCTAACCTATCCGACAGCTTCATTCCGACACCCGTTCTCTGCCTGACATCCACATTTCTTAATCTATTTATTCTAGATACACCAATCATATATATATATATATATATATATATATATATATATATATATATATATATATATATATATATATGTAGTCACCGTGGCTTAAGCGGTAGCGTCCAGGACTCTGAGGCGTCAAGTCGAGGGTTCGCGCCCGGTCACGGTCTGAGGTTAGCAAGGGCATGCACTCAGGATAACGATTACATCTGCCAAAACAAGTCCTTCGCAAGAAGGCAACCGTCCTAGCTCTTGGTAGAAAAGGGAGTCCGTGACGTAAACCAGAACAACATATACACTTGTGTGTATATGTGGTGCTTTTGTGTGTGTGTATAATGGCCGTGAGCCCTCTTATAAGCGGGATTGGCAAATTAGCGCATTCACTCATTCACTAGAATTGTTTCATCCAGTGCTGAGATTTCCCTCCTACTGCTCACGAATATGCTAGCGATCTTCTCCATTGACATTCTCTAGAACCATAACCACGTACATTCAAAGACCCAGTTACTGGCGTTCTGGTTGGAGTTTTCCAATCGAATTTCCCTTTTGTGCCTTGAATTTGTACAGGATGAAAGTACGGAGGGAGGAATTCAGTTCTTTCGCTCAGCCCCAATGAATTGACTTCCACGACATCCAGCGAACACAGTGGCGGTATTATCGAATCTACCCCCCTTCCTCTTCCCCCTCAGAAAAGAAGCCGAAATTGTTGCGAAAAAGAGATTGAACATGGGAGGCAGACGAAGCTCAAATACCCCACATAGATGGGAAATGTTGTCTATCCTGGTGGTAGGGGAGAAAGAATACCTCACTCGTATGCCCGACTATGAATGTGCAATGAAAGCCAAGGTCGTAACGCAGAGATAGAATGCTCCTTTCGGGAGGTGACGGACTCGCTTTCGAGCCCACGCCGGGCATTAGGAATGGCATCCAGTCATTATTACCCAGCTTCAATCCATCTTAATGGACGATGAAAGAGAAATGGCTGTCAATCCAACAATTCTTGTTTCTCCTCTCTCTCTCTCTCCTCTCTCTCTCTCTCTCTCTCTCTCTCTCTCTCTCTCTCTCTCTCTCTCTCTCTCTCAAAAGAGCAGCTTATCTAAGGGGGTGTAAATAGAATGAGTATAATGAAGTTATGTTACCTCCATCTCTATTCAGTTGCAGCAACCTTGCTCGATTCAGAGGGGTATAGCAGCATTGTGGTCCCTGTAGTTCAGAGAACAAGAATAGTTATGTACACAAATAAATGATGCAAAGCTCTCCTTCAGAGTTCATTCTCTTTTTCTCTTTTACTCTACAATTTCTTCCTCCCCTCTAGGAGGAGTTGGAAGAGTTACAGCCAAATTGAGGGGCTGAGCAGCGTCTGCAGCAGGTTCTTCTTTTCCCCCTTGGGGTGGGAGCCATTTTTTACTATTTAGTATTGTGACACCAGGACAGGCCAAAAATAAAATTAAAATAAATTTACCCTCATCGAGCCTGGGCACGAAGAAAATATAAAGAGAAACGGAGATGGGGAGTACTGTGACTTGTTAGATGTGAAGAGATAATAAGACATGTGTAACGAATATCGAAGAATATTTGGTGTTGATATAGGCATAGAAAGAGAACCGTAACTGAAGGAAGACTTAACATCGAACTGTCCCGGACAGTCTTATTTAAGTCTACAAGACCCTTCGGCCGTAGTATAGCAACGGGCGGTTGCTACCATGGGCCAAGCTATTACATGTTATACCCCCGTGTCCCCGCGCATATCTCAAAAGTCGAGTACATGGGAGGTAGTGAGGGGGACTTGGAACCCCCCCTCCTTAGCAATTTCCTTCTCGCAAATAGTCTAAAGTTTGCTTGGACACGCTCTCTCGTATGTAGACAACAACAACAGCATTAACAACAACAGCAATAATAATAATAATAATAATAATAATAATAATAATAATAATAATAATAATAATAATAATAATAGTTATTATTATTATTATTATTATTATTATTATTATTATTATTATTATTATTATTAGTAGTAGTAATAGTAGTAGTAGTAGTAGTAGTAGTAGTAGCAGTAGTAGTAGCAGTGGTAGTAGTAGTCTTATTAGATTTGTTATACCGATTCAAATATAATCCCTTAAGAAGACTGGCAACACAACGGTGACGTGACGGATAAGGGTCGGTTTACAAGTAGCAGTCAGGTCACCGTCCCGTCGCTAATTGACACCGTACAGTGAAAACCACGTGATTAAGGAGACGTGAGCTCGCGTCATTGACCTTTTCTTGACGTAAACTGAAGTTTCTGGCTTGCGTATAACAATCTTGGACGGCGCGTCGATAAACCCTCCAAATATTGAATTTATACAG
>JAXCGZ010022872.1:55000-102649 GCA_037179515.1 Halocaridina rubra
TATGTAGCATGAACTGCATTTTGGATGCCTTACAAATCTCACTAGATAGGTTTCAGAAATAATTCCATGATGATCCACCTAAAGGTGTCTTTCCTCTGTGACCCCAATACTGTACCAGACATTTCTCATTTCGAATTGCCGCTGGAAACGCAATGGCAACATAAGCTGTAATATATTATATATATATATATATATATATATATTATATATATATATATATATATATATATATATATATATATATATATATATGACATATAATTTGTTTTAATGTACAGCCAATCTCCAATCAATCATTTTGCAAGGGAGGGCCTCACCTAGGTAATATGTTACACACAGGGGTAGAAAATTACCTTTGTTAGGCTTAACTAAGCTGTAGACACATTTTATGTAGGCCCTAGGTTCAAATCCCGAGAGCAGATGATAAAAATTTATATAATGATAATAATAATAATAATAATAATAATAATAAATAATAATAATAATAATAATAATAAATAATAATAATAATAAATAATAATAATGATAATAATAACAATCTATATCTATTTATATACATAAGCCACTTTAACCCTTATAACGAGAGTGACTGAGTCAAGGCAAAATACTCGGACTCTTTGGGAAGAGAAAATACCCAGGAGGAGATTCCCAGTCCCCTCGCTCAGTCCCATATACTGTAGTCTACTCTTACGACACGCAGGGGAGCACGGAGAAAGTATTCTATTCCCTCTTCCTCAAGGGGCAATATTATTTTTGTTGTTGTTATTATTATTATTATTATTATTATTATTATTATTATTATTATTATTATTATTATTATTATTATTATTATTATTATTATTATTATTATTACTATTATTATTTTTATTGTTATTATTATTATTATTATTATTATTATTTTTAATAATAATAATAATAATAATAATAATAATAATAATAATAATAATAATAATAATAATTATATTAATACCAATAATAATAATAATAATGATAATAATAATAATAATAATAATAATAATAATAATAATAATAATAATAATAATAATAATAATAATAGATAATAATAATAATAATAATAATAATAATAATAATAATAATAATAATAATAATAATAATAATAATAATAGCAATAATACATACATACATACATACATACATGATATAGCAAAGACAGTATATGCTGTCTTAGGATATGTAAGGGTAGCCTTCACACATATGGGCAAGGAAATGTTCAGAAATAATTATAGAACTTAAATGAAACCAAAGCTTGAATGTTAAGCCTCCTTTTGGAATCCGCACTTGACAAAGCACGTAAACAAGCAGTAAAAAGTTCAAATACATGCCACGAAACTGGTACCAGAAATGCGCAATCTCAGTTATGAAGAGAGGCTGAGGGAAGTAGACTTACCAGAACTTGAAGCTAGAAGAATGAGGGGGATATGGTGAGATATTTCAATTCCTTAATGGTTTTAACAGAGTGGATAGAGATCGATATATTGACATGGCTGGCTCTAAAACTAGAAGTCATAGTTTGAAGCTCCGTAAGAAAAATTCTTTTCAGGATATAAGGAAGTTCTTTTTTTAGTGTAAGAATAGTTGGTGATAGGAATTCTCTAAGCGGAGAGGTAGTTAGTGCTAATGCAGTTAATAGCTGTAAGGACAAATATGATTAGTATCATTGAGTATAGAATTGGAACAGACCAGGAGACAGGTAGTTACAAGCATAATGCTCTTTCTCGAAAGCACAATTAGGCAATTGCAATGCGTTGGCTAATGGCAAAATTTAATATGAGTCACCGACTGAAAAGAGTGACCAATATTTGTTGTTAATGGAGAGTATATAATCGAAGATGTTCGGCCTGAGAGTAGGTGGACTGAGGACATGAGGAGGAACTATCTGAAAGCAGATTGAACAAAATTAATTATTTCTTTTTTTTTTAGTTATTGACTTGATGACTTTAGTTAATAACAAATCTGTACAAGAGATGCATGAAATCTTTTGTAAAGAATATGAGAAGATATCAACTTGTTGCTAACCATCCACCACTATAGGAGTTATTAATACCAGTCAGAAATGGTTCAGTATTGAGTGTGTCAGGGCTAAGGAGTGGAGAGACAAATGCTGGAATAAGTATAGGAGGAGAAAAAGTATAAATGCTTCTCAGACTTACAAACAAGCAAGAAATGATTACCCAAGTAAAAGAAGAGAGGCAGAGGGGAATTATAAGAGGGATATTACCAGGAAGGCGATAGTAAATCCCAGACTTTTCCACAGCTTTGACAGAGCAAAACGGAAGGTCAAAGAACAAATTTTAAAGTTAAAGAGGGCAGATGGAAGCACCACTGTGACAGATGAAGAGACTTCCACAAAGGTGAACAAGAAGTTTCTGTCAGTATTTACAATTGAAACTACTCCACTCCCTCAGATTACAGATATAATAAATCATGGGACGGTATTAGATAACATCATCTTTTCAGCTACATAGGTATGCAAAACGTTGAAGTAGTTTAATGCCCATAATGCTCCGGGTTCTGATGACAAATCCTTCTTACATACTTAAGAAGTACGCTAAGTCAATATTGGTGGCAGAGAAAAAGTCACTGGAATCTAGAGAGATTCCAAGATGCTGGAAACAAGCAAACGTGATACCTATCTTCAAAGGTGGTCGCCGTGGCTCAATCGGTAGCGTCCGCGACTCTGAGGCGTCAGGTCGAGGGTTTGCGCCCCGTCACGGTCTGAGATTAGCAAGGGCATGCACTCAGGGTAAGGATTACATCTGCCAAAACAAGTCCTTCGCAAGAAGGCAACCGTCCTAGCCCTTGGTAGAAAAGGGAGTCCGTGACGCAAAACCGGAACGAACGTGATACCTATCTTCAAAAACGGAAGAAGAAACACAGCTCTAAAGTATAGGCCTGTTTCCTTGACCAGCATAGTTTGCAAAGTTATGGAGAAACTACTAAGAGAACACATCTCTTTTCACTTGGAGTCCTTCAACTTTTTGTGAGTGAGACAACACGGTTTCAGAAAAGGCAGATACAGAAGCAAACTTATTGGAGTTTTATAATGAGGTATGCCAGATTATACAAGAAAGAGAGGGCTGGGTAGATTGCATATTCTTAGATTACCAGAAGGATTTCATTTGGCCCCACATTAGAGACTTATTAAGAAACTACATGTAATGGCAAACATATGGTTGAAACGTCTTGGAGTGGATAAAAAACTTCCTTAGAAAGAAGGAAACATAGGGATGGAGTGAGACACCCAGAGTCGGACTGGAGAAAGGTTAGTAGTGAGGTTCCACAGGATTCAGTTCAAGTGCCACTTTTGTCCCTTGTATATGTAAATGGCCTGCTAGAGTCTGTAAATTCATTTTTCAATATGTTTGCTGATGATGCAAAGATTGTGAAGAAAGCACAAGACGAGAACAATATTAAAGAACTTCAGAAAGGTCTCATTAGTCTGAATGAGTGATAGGAAATGTGGCTGATGATATTCATACTTGAAAATGTAAGGTGGTGACAATGGCTACATTTGCGAGAAGGCCCAATTTTGAGAACTCAACAGCAGGTGCAGAACTTCAAGAGACAAAAGGATGAGAGAGATCTAGGAGTGAACATATAGGCAGTTCTGTCTTCGGGAATGCATATAAATGGCACAGTAAACGCATTATAGGCTTTCTTGGCAAATGTAAGGGTAGCCTTCAGACACATGGACATGGAATTGTTTTGAAATATTAATGTAACGTGTGTGAGGCCAATGCTTGAACATGCAACACCCTTTTAGAATCCGCACTTGTAACAGTATATAAATAAGATGGAAAAAGTTCAAAGACTTGCTACGAAACTTGTGACAGATATACGCAATCTCAGTTATGAGGAGAGGCTGAGGGACTTTAGCTTACCAGCACTTGAAGCTAGAAGAATGAGGGAGGATATGGTGACGGTTTTTAAATTCCTTCATTCTTTTGACAAAGTGGATAGGGATCGATATTTCGATATGGCCGGCTCTAGAACTAGAGGTCATAGTTTGAAGATTCGTAAGAAAATTTCTTTGTGGGATGTAAGGAAGTACTTTTTTTTTTTTTGTAGTGTAAGAGTAGTTGATGATTGGAATTCGCTTAAGCGAGGGAGTAGGTAACGTTCCCTGCATTCATAGTTTCAAGGAAAAGTATGATCATTATCATTGAGTATAAAAATGAAAATGACCTGGAGACGGGGAGTTACGAGCATAGGGCTCTTTCTCGTAAGAACAATTAGGCCCTACATCTACATACATACATACATACATACATACATACATACATACATACATACATACATACTTCTTTGCATGATGTAAGGAAGTATTTTTTTGTGTTAGAGTCGTTGATAATTAGAATTCGCTAAGCGAGGAGGGAGTTAATGGTAATTCAGTCCATAGTTTTAAGGACAAATAAGATAATTATCACTAAATACAAAATGGAACCGACCAGGAGACGGGCAGTTATGAACTTGGGTTCTTTCCCGTAAGCACAATTGGGTAATTACAATTAGGTAATTACATACATACATTCATAAATATACAATAGCAACGCTTTCCCTTGTAAGAGTATGGCTAAGTCAATGCGTACAATCACCAAAAGCTAATAGACCTCATACACTTCTCTCAGTTCCTTGGGGATAAAGGGCTGCCTCAGTACCACCTCCACCACCCTGTTTGGGTCATCCGCAGATATGAGTCACCAAACTTTACAATTATTTTTTGGCAGTGTTGAGTTGATTTTACTATTAGTTATACTTAGTTGCTGGGTTATATTAATATCTGGCTAATTTAATTGTTCATACTCATATTGTTAACACATGAAGAACTTTGAAAAAAAAAAGACTGATTATAAGTATCAAGAAAGGAGATCGATGTTGAGAGTGTGGTTGGAGCTCACGATAATTCTTTTTAAACATCAATTTCTTGCAGGCATGGTGGGTTGTGTCTAAGGTGACATGTACTAAATATGATGGGTATATGACATGTGGGAGTGGCAGCGAGAGATATGGAAGACATTATCGCTACAATCCAAGTCTTCCCTGCGACCTCTCCAAAGATAATTTTTGTGATTCTCCAGGCAATCAATACCCATGGTAAGGTTATTAAACAGGTTTCTTTTTCCCCTCTGCCCTAAGTTTTGCAAAGAATGTGCTTATACCAGATGAGAATTCCATTGTTTGACTCTGGCTATTTAGTGTAATCGTATTTTTTAGACATCTGTAAAAATGTACACTTGTCTTAATGTAACTTATTCGTGATTGGTAATATTTTCGAGTGATTTATTATCCAGTTGCATAATCAGAATTTCTTTAAGAGGTTATTGTTACCTTCCTAATAATCTTCAGAATTGAATACTGATATTTTGAGGCGTACCTGCCAGCAATTATTAAGAAGTCATCCTGTATTCTGCATATGGCACACTCATAATATGTAAATGAAAATGAATTATAAATTTGATTCACAGGAGTTCTGTGCGTCGCTTCGTATATGAAAACCAAGGCCTGATGAAACGTATGTATGGTAATCAGCGTCATTACAATGTCCTCCGCTCAGAGCTTGTCAATGAGATGTTCGAAGAAATGTTTGATGAGATGCCAAAGCGTCAACACCATAGAAGCCATCCACCACCTTCGCCTTCTGTATCTTCTTCTCCTTCATCTTCTCCCTCTGGTTCAAGAACAGCAAGATATCACACAGTCTCAAGCGTGAATTCCCTGAATGCTAAAAACATAGCCAAGTCAGGCAAAGCTAATGCAGCTGCTTCTTCAGAAAGACACCAGAAATCAAGATCTATGAAGGTTACAACAGAACCTGAGTATCGAAGACCCCAGACGACCTCTTCCACTTCAAAGCCCAAATTCCAAGAAAAATCAACAGGAAACAAATTGAAAACTGGTCCACATCTTTCATTTCATGCTTCTAATAGACCTCAACTACCTTCAGAAAATTCAAAGAATGAGGTAAGAAGAACAAATACTAGGAGACCTCAGCAGCCCTCCACAACAGATACAACGAGCCCCTCGAGTGGAGTAATTACCACCTCTTTAGAGGATGCACCCACATCTACCAGTGGTGAGTGTTACATTGTAAAATTACAGGAGAACATCACCCTAGTTTTTGTTGAGGGCAGGAATATAGGCTGTATCTGTACCACAAATTGTATTTTTCAGTAGCCTCTCTAAAACCTTGCTTGGAATATTTTATGCATGAGAAAGACAATTATTACTTTCATGGGGTTTTTGAGGGATCTAAATTTTCATTATTCTTGGGATTTTTAAGTACTTTTATTCTATTAAAGCACCCTCTGTCATTTTACATTCTTACTATGGACGAAGCTTCATATCTATCTATCTATCTATCTATCTATCTATCTATCTATCTATCTATCTATATATATATATATATATATATATATATATATATATATATATATATATATATATATATATATATATATATATATATATATATATATATATATATATATATATATATATATATATATATATATATATATATATATATATATATATATATATATATATATATATATATATATATATATATATATATATATATATATATATATATATATATATATATATATATATATATATATATATATATATATATATATATATATATATATATATATATATATATATATATATATATATATATATATATATATATATATATATATATATATATATATAAATTTGTTACCTTTAATTCTGTACATTTGAAAAACATCTTTTCTTTTCAGTTGGGAAACTGGTGTAATACTACAGTACATATTTATGGCTTCATATCTAATATCTTTTGCAAATATTTGCTTAAATATGTCTCGGGGCTCATCTAATTTTGTATAGTTTTATAGCTGCATTTTAGGAGTTCTCATTTAACCACCTGTATTGACAGTGGTTGCTACTTTTGAATCATTTGAAATCTAGCAGTTCCAATGTGCCAATACCACCATGCCCTCCCTCATATCCTCTTAAACACGAAGATGGAATTCGTGTAGACTTAGCTTCAGAGTAACGATGTTGAACAGTATTTCTTAAAATTATTGTAATCATTGCCGTTTTCTCAAATTATTATTATTATTTTTTTTTAAGAAACCACTGTTATGTGTTTCTTCCTTATTGTATTGAATATTTTATTTCACCATTTTAAAAGCTTTGGAACGTTGTTTTTCCCCCTTCTAATTTCTTAGACTTTCAGCATACTTGCACAGGAGTTATAAAAAACATCATGGGTTTAATACAGATTGATGCATATATGAGAAAGAACTTTATGTTTGTAACTTCACCGTGTATCATTTTTCGTGTTCAATGAGTTTACATTTTGCTTGACTTCTCGTCTTTTGACTTATCTCATACATGATTCTACTTTCAGAAGAGCAGTGGCTAGATCCCGATGAGGACTATCTCTCTTTTGAAAATGCTGAAGAAACATTGATGGAGGATGACATTCACTCCACCTTTTTTCCTCCTCCAAGTTTGGATGGTGACATAGAACTCTTTGAAGAGGATTATTGGACCACTGTGGATGACATCTTCACTGACTCAACCACGCCTTATACTTCTACACATCATGATGATATAGTTGATACATTTTCCACTGTGCCACTGCCGGAGGTAATGTGGATGTTTTTTTTTATATTCCCTGTAACAATGAGTGAAATATGAGTCTGTATGTTATACATAAATGTTACTTTTGCCCACCGACTTTAATACATTTCCTAAATTATACTAGGTCATCAAGAGTTAGGTAAAGCAAGATCGGGATAGGGTCATTTATTTTTGTTCTTTTCTTACTATTTCTGGCATTCTTAGAGAAGACTTTTATGCAAGTTGGAAGACCCTAACCAGCGTTGTCTCTTTTCCAGCAATAGTTCAAAGCAGTTATTGTAAATAGAGTAGATACGAACTCATATGACTTAATTTCCTGAATAGGGTTTGGTTTATGCATGTTAGTAAATTTCCAATTAAGAGCGCATTCTAAAATAAAAAAACATAGTTACCAGAGACTACTATGTGCAAATTCATACATATGAATCTAGTTGTCTAGCTTTAAGATGTGAATGATACTTGATTTGTATGAAATCTATACATAGAAATGCTTTTGATTAATTACATTCGGACTAATATTACGCCAAAATAAAAGCAGGATCTTTTCATGATTTTTCAGATAAAATATTTGTAATATTACTTATCTCTTAATGCTTGCTCTCTGAATATCTTAATATAGTTCAGCTGCAAGAAGCTATTTATTAAAATAATATATCATTTAGGTTTTTGCAAGACGTCTCTGACCCTTGGATATATATATATATATATATATATATATATATATATATATATATATATATATATATATATATATATATATATATATATATATATATATATATATATATATAAGACACTCCCCAACTTACGAATAAGCTAGGTTCCAGAAGCCTGTTCGTAAGTAGAAGTGTTCATTAGTTGTGTTTAGATAAAAAATAAAAATACTGTGCACTACATACATATGCACTACTTTACAGTACTTAGGCTAAAAATACTGAATTACTACATAAAGCATGAAAGATTCAGCATTGATGAATTTTAATATGTTCATAAGTTGATACAGTATTTGTATATACAGTACTGTCTCTATGTTAGTTAAGCACCAGAGTGGACGGCAGTTATTGCATTAGCTTCTAGGACCCTTTGTTTCAGATATCCCTACTGAAGAGAGTGATAGAGAGCTTCTCCTTGCAAAGAGTTTATAGCCATCTTCTTCAGAAATGTCTTCAGCAATGAAGTACCTTTTGCCTAGTAATACGAGCTTAAGACACTCTTCTAGAGAAGTGTCTTTAGCTTTTGTACTTGGTGTACCACTCTGATGCTTCACCAACACATGAAATATTCGGAGATTTCCTTACTACTATTTAATTTTTATCACACTTTGGAAAAGCACCAAGGCATAGCAAATACAGAACATTCTTTGCTGAGACTTCTTCTTCTTCTTCTTAGCTTTAACCCATTTTTATATGGGGTCGCCGTTGTGAATGAGTCGTCTCCATCTATTTCTGTTCTGTGCTTCATATTCATAAATATCCCTCCATTGCAAGTCTTCTCCTATACAATCACGCCATCTTTTTCTTGGTCTTCCTCTCCTCCTTCTACCCTGAACTTCCATCTCCATCGCATGTCTTCCAACATGATGTTCATCCCGTCGTAACAAGTGTCCATACCATCTAAGCCTTCCCTCCTGTTTTTTCTTTGATAATTCAACTACCTTTGTCGATCCTCTTATATACTCATTCCTAATTCTATCCTTCCTTGTTACTCCAGACATCCACCTCAACATTCTCATCTCTGCTACATCCATTCTCTTCCCCTCTGTCTCCCTCATACTTGCTGTTTCTGTTCCATATAACATAGCTGATCTTACAACGGTCCTATGAAACTTTCCCTTCAATCTCAGTGGTACCTTTTTGTAACAGAGAACACCAGAAGCAGAATTCCAGTTATTCCATCCTGCCTAAATTCGATGTCTCACTTCTTGATCCATTCTTCCACTAGCCTCTACTATGGACCCCAAGTACTTGACTTCTGTACTCTCTTTATTTGTTCCCCATCCACTCTTATGCTATGTCCACCATCCTCAACAATGTTGGCACACATATATTCGGTCTTTGACCTGCTTATTCTCATTCCTCTCTCCTCAAGTGCTGCTCTCTATCCCTCCAACTTCTCCTCCAAATCCTCCCTCCTCTCTGGAAGTGGAACTTCCTGGTCTTTGTCATTTTTAATGAGATTTGTTTCCATCATGGAATCTTTCATAACCTGATAATGAAGATTGACATTCGAATGCTCGTATTCCAAGGCAAAAGGTACTTTGGGAGAAGAATCTCTCCATCACTCTTTTCAACAAGGATGTGTGGAACAATGGGTCTTGGAACTTTGTTTAAGAATTATAGTCCTCTCTGATGTTTCTTAACTACTACATAAGACATAAAGTATGTAGTCATAATGAATTTTGAATACAGTAATAATAATGTAATAATAGTGTACAGTATATATATTATATTATGTATATATATATATATATATATATATATATATATATATATATATATATATATATATATATATATATATATATATATATATATATGTATATATATATATATATATATATATATATATATATATATATATATATATATATATATATATATATATATATATATGGCACTCCAGCAGTGCCATCTGAACGGTCGCTAGTTCCCTCGTCATTGCCCATAGAGCAGAGTAATCCCCTTATTGTTTTCTTTCTTTGATGTCGGCTACCCCCCAACTAAAGAGGGAAACAGCCAAGGTAGATATATATATATATATATATATATATATATATATATATATATATATATATATATATATATATATATATATATATATATATATATATATATATATATATATATATATATATATATATATATGTTTGTGTGTGTGTGTGTGTGTGTTTGAGATGAAATGCCTGAGGAGTATGATTGGTGTATCTCGGTTGGATAGGGTTAGGAATGAAGTGGTGAGAGCAAGAACGGGTGTGAGGAGAGAAACTGCAGGTAGAGTAGACATGACTGTTCTGAGATGGTTTGGCCATGTGGAAAGGATGGATGATGAAAGACTGCTGAAAAAGGTGATAAATGCGAGAGTTCATGGGAGAAATGCTAGAGGGAGGCTTAGGGTTGGATGGATGGATGGAGTAAGGAGAGCATTGAGGAGGATGGATGTGAGGGAAGGTAGATATATATATATATAATATATATATATATATATATATATATATATATATATATATATATATATATATATATATATATATATATATATATATATATATATATATATATATATATATATATATATATTATTGTTATTTATTTTTTCTTTAAGAAATTTTTATTTGTAATGTCATAAAAATTACCTTGATTAATAGTGCAAGCAGTTCTCTGAAGTATCTTTGCATATCTTTTAATTTTGTGTGGTTTTTATGCATATTTAGATGGAATAGGTTATGCCATTACACTTGTAACTTTAAAAGTGTCATTGTTTGGTTTTCAGAGATGAAGAAGATATCTTTGAATGTTATATTTAGTTTTATTAGTGAGAATACAAGCTTTTTACTAGTGTCTTCCAAGCCATCAATTTCATAGAACAGTGTGATGCAAAGACAGCATAATTAATATTGGACATGCCCGGGAAAAAAGAATTCATCATAGTTCTTCCCAGTGTGCAGTGGCAAAATTAGAGAGGCTTGACTGGATGGGGTAAGCCAGGGTCAGTAAGCTTTTTGGGGAGGAAGAGAGATTCGAGTGCCATATGAATGAAGTGTGCTTAAGGGAGTCCGGAAATTTTTACATGGAGTCTCGGAGTTATGCGGTCCCCGACTTACAATGTTCTGCCATTACGACAGCGGCCATAATTGTTAATAGATTCTTAATAAATCAATTTTTTTACCTACTTGGCTTGTGTTGAAAATATAAAACTTCATGTGTTGTTCAGTTTGTGAGCGTGGCTGACGAATATACAGCTGGCAGCACTGCTGTATGTGTATATATAAAGTTAATAACTTTATTTATCTATTTATTTATGTATTTGGTAATTAGAAGGATTGTACTGAATTTATTTACAAAATTACCAAACACATAGCCGTAAATACGATTTTATGCGGAACAGTTTGTTGAGTGTGGAGGATGAATACGTTGTTGCGCAGCATTGTTGTATACGTATATATCAAGTTAATGGTTTAACATATTAATTTGTTAATGTATTTGATTATTTGAAGGAATTAGATTTAATATATTTACAGAATTACCAAATACATAGCCATAAATTCAATCTTCATTCGAAACAGTTTGTTGAGCATTGCGATAGAATACATTGTTATGCGCCATTAGACTGAGAAGAAGAAGAACCATCGCTCAAGTTTCTCTCACACGGCATATTGTTATTGTCTTCATCTGCTCTCTCGTCGGTTTTGCTCGTGTTCGCTCGTTAATGACCTTATTATATCTTCCAAGCATAGTATAATATTTCTGATGGCAATGCTACGAAGAAAAGGAAAGCCATCACCATGGATATTAAAGTTGAAAAAATAAAACAGTTGAGAAATGGAGAAAATGCTATGAACATTGACCGCTTACTGGGATAAGCCCGTTCATCTATGGCGGCAATCATTAAGGATAAAGATCGCATCATTATGCCTGTGAAAAGTTCTGCTCCTATGATGCCCACTGTGAATAGTAAGCAGTGCTCTGGCCTTATGATCGAGATGGAGAGTTTGCTAGTGCTTTGGCTTGAAGACCAGCATTGAAGATGTATCCCAGTGAGCCACATGTTGATACAGGAAATGGTTAAAAGATTGTTCGATGCCAATAACAGTGAAAAGAGGAAAGGAAGTGAAAGTGAAGAGTTTGTGAGCAGTAGGGGTTGATTTAATCGTTTTAAGAGTCATGCTAATTTGCATAACTAAGGGTGCAAGGTGAAGCTGCTAGTAGTGATAAGAAAGCAGCAAAAGAGTTTCCTATTGTGTTAGCAGAAGTAATTAAGGAGGGGGGTTACCGTGCCAAACAGATATTTAATGTGGATGAGTCTGGCTTGTTTTGGAAGCGTATGGCTAGTTGTACATACATTGCCAAGGAGGAGAAGAAAGCACCTGGCCATAATGTCAGCAAGGAAAGACTAAGTTTGCTTTTGGGAATTAATGCTGTTGGAGACTTCAAGCTGAAACCTTGTTGGTGTACTTGGCAGAATATCCAACGGCACTCAAAGGTATTTGGAAGGGTTAACTGCCTGTCATCTGGAAGTCGAACAAGAAGGCTTGGATAAACCGTCATATATTTGAGGACAGGTATAGCAATAATTTTTTGCCAGAAGTGGAGAGGTACTGTGCTTCCAATGGTCTGACCTTTAAAGTGTTGCCCCTGGTAACACTTCCCATTTGGATAACTTTCATCCTAATGTAAAGGTGGTTTACCTTTTACTTAATACCACTTCCCTGTTACAGCAAATGGATCACGGGGTCATTGCCTCTTTCAAGGCCTACTACCTCCGAAGGACAATAGCTATGGCTCTCAGGGCAACTGAGAAAGACAAGAACTTGACTTTCAAGGAGGTTTGGAAGTCATACAATCTTCTTCAGGCTGTGAAGAATATTGTTGATTCTTGGGAGGAAGTTAAGCAGACGAACTTGAATGGGGTATGGAAGAAACTGTGCCCCCGATTTGAGTATGACTTCCGTGGCTTTGAGGAGACAGTTGAGGCTGTCATCAAGAATATAGTTCTCCTGAGCAAGGAGCTCAAGTTTGAGGTGGAGGCTGATGATGTTACAGAGTTGCTGTAATCTCATGGAGAGGAGTTATCTGCTGAGGACCTCATTCAACTGGTTGAATAGGGGTAAGAAATGCCAAACCCAGAGCTTAAGAGATTCACAACCAGGGAATTGGAAGAATCTTTTGCCTTGATAGAGGAAGGGTTGGCAAAGTTCGAGGCTCAAGACCCCAACACTGTCAGGTACACTAAGGTTGCCAGAGTAATCACTGATTCCCTGCACTGTTACAAGGAAATATATGAGAAGAAGAAAAGGGCATCCTTCCAGACTCGCCTTGACCAATTCTTCATGAAGGTAGAGCCCCCACCAATATATCCTGTAACCTCTACCTCAGGTGCCTCTATAGACTCACCTGTCTCAGTGTCTCCAGCATCTGCTGCAGGTTCTCTTACCTCTCCAGACTCACCTGCCCCAGTCTCCTCAGCACTTGCCTCTCCAGCTTCCTCCTGCTTATAGGCATGTTTGTCTCTCCCTCCTTTACAATGCCTCTTCCACTGCACAAGCCGACCACATGAGTATAGGTAAGCAATACTGTATAGTATACGTATGCTATTTTTGTCTTAGATTACACAAATAAAGGTAATAATACTTTACAGTGTATTTTTACTATTTTTTGTGTCTGAGATTAAGAACTTATATTATTTTTCTTTGTTTTAGAGCATTTATTTATAGCATTGGTGGAGGACCTAGGTTCGAATTTAGGCGTGTTCCGACTTATAATGAAAACCGGGTTATGATAGCTGTAAGGAACAGATCCCTCTCTTACATAGGGGATCCCCTATTACTAATGATGCAAAAAACTGCATTTAATGCTATAAAGGCCAGATTTCTGAGGGTAAATTTACCTAGGTAACACAAGCTCAAGTCTTATATCTGGCTAGTACAGTGGTAACGCGCTGGCTTCGCATTCACGAGGTCGAGAGATCGGTTCCCATCCAAGACCGAGAGATTAAGCTGTTTACTGGCAGGTTACTGCTGTAGCTGGGCACCACAGTGGGGGTTGAAGCTTGCCCCGGCTGACGAATACCCATTGTATAATGGAAATATAGGTTTATTATTATTATTATTATTATTATTATTACTATTATTATTATTATTATTATTATTATTATTATTATTATTATTATTATTGTTATTATTATTATTATTATTATTATTATTATTATTATTATTATTATTATTATTATTATTATTATTATTATTATTATTATTATTATTATTATTATCATTATTATTATTATTATTGACACTGATATCTTTGGTGATAGCATGAACAATGAAAAAAAGGCCAGTTTTAATGATGACTATTACTTGAATGCTGCAAAAAGTGTCCTTCTAAATCAAATATTCTTCAGAACTACCAAACTAGAAAAGTAATTTAAGCAAATGATCAAATAATTTCTCAATTGTCATAGTTTATTAATTTCTCAATTGTCATAGTTTATTTGAATTATTTGCCATATTTAATAATACAATTACTTAAATTTACTAGCTTCTCTTTAATTGTTACAAAAAGCTCTGACATGACTTAGCACAATAAATTTAATGTCCTTGCCGTTTGGGGGGAGCATTTGGGAGGCCCAAAACTTCTATGGGGCACATGCCCCCATGCTCCCCTGTGGTTTCACCACTGCCTGTGTGATATATGAGCTGACCAAAAGGGATAGGATGTGAGAAGCTGGCAGAACCATCTTCCCTGAAAAAATATTTTTAGCACAGGACAGTAGGTGAATGTCGTGAGGATGGCTAAGGTCGATGAAGTCCTGCTGCATCCCTATTTTGTTCATTTGTGGCCATTCGATGGCTTTAGTGGAATTTGTATTCGTGATTATTAAAGATATTATATTGGAAAATATTCGCCGCTCTTCCCTTTATACAGCCAATCAAATTCATTTAAGGTTGTTGCCTTGTTTGTCCATTTGCTATCTGAGAAAAGATTCAAGGGTGTTGAATGAAGGTAAATATCTAAATTCAGGGAAACGTAATCGAGAACTAGACAATTTAATGGAAACTAACCTGCCTTACTTAAATAAACCTAAAGGAAGAAATGTTTCCTTCCTCTCTCTTTGTGAGGTTGTTTCATATACTGTATACAGTATATATATTAATTAAATTATATTAATTAAAACCCTTTTTCTACTGCAGATGACAACTGCAGCATCTCCTGCACACCAAATTCATGATGATCCAGAAAATGTTGATACTTACTTCGAGGATTTTATCTCAAGCCCCTCTGATAATGATGACGACGTTGCGACTTTTAGTGCCCCAGAGACTGTTAAAGTATTAGTTGCAGAAGGATCCCAGTCTCAGACAAAAGTCTTCCCCGAGAGCTCTCACAGTAATAGCAGTGAGCCAGGATCGATTGAAGAGAATATAGTTCAAGGTAGAGAAGAGGAATTAGCATTGGAGAATGATAAGAACTCTGTACAAAATGGAGAAGAGCATCCAGAGCTACGAGAAGATGTACCAAAGGAAGGGGTTGTTCATAGGGATGTATTGGAAGATTTCCGAGGACAAGAAATTAAGAAAGAGACGGTCAAGCTCACACGACCTGTTCGTGGGATGTGAGTATATATTTCCTTTTTTCAAGCATGCTTCCTTCTGCATAGTTCAGTAGTGTGGAACACAACTAAAGGCAGGTATCTGTATATTACTGCTATTATTATTAGTGTTATTAATAGCTTTTCTATAAAAATTAGAAATGTACACTCACTAACATGTGTTATGTTTTACAGCAGTAAGAAACATTTGTTAAAAAATTCTACCAGCAGTCTAAGGTCATTACATTTGCTGTAACAAAATAGTAAACAATAATTGTCTATGAAGAAATGACTCTTGTGTGCAATTCCTACACATTGAAACAAAAATTTCTCATTTCATAGCAAATTTATTATTAAAGAAAGGTAAGTCAATAAATATATATTGTCTTCCTGTCTAAATACATTATTGGTAAAGAGTGATATAGCTCTCCTGTATTTTTGTTACAGCTGTACATAATTTGGAACAATGTAATGAAACAGTTAGCATTGTTCCTCCCTCCTTTATATCCATACCATAAAAAAATTGATGAAAAACATGAGAATGAGAGAGTATGATGAAGGCCTATTGCCTCTTATGCTACAGTTGTTGCCACCTTCTCAGTTTCAACAAGATATGACATGATGTATGAAAAATAACCTTTAGTGGACTTTCAAAGATATTCACATTTGTCATTCTTAGAATCGTTCATTACCTCTAATAACTTCTTTTGAGAGTGAATGTTGTGCAAAATAGAGAGATTGTTTGTTTCAATACATTGTGACTCTATATTTTGTTGCTGATATTCCATGTATAAATGCAATGAGTTAGCCGTAAAACTCATTTGATTCAATAAATAATAGCAATTACGATGTGTAGGAGAATTCCATGTTGTTAATTTTATTTTTCACAGGAATGCATGCCCAGTGAAGGAGGAATTTATAGCTCCGTATTGGGCAAATAATACTCGAGGAGAAACTCTGGCTCTGGTCAATATTTATCCATTTGAGCAGTATGTCCAATGGGAACGTTGTATGTAAGTAGAGAGTATTTACCCAATTCAGATTTTATTGGTAAACTCATGAATGAGTGCGCAAGACACAGTAAAATATTAATGCACTTTAGCACAGCATCTGATGAGCTTCAAAGAGCTAATCATGATGCATTCATATGTATTGAGATCTCTTTCTGATAACAGGTGCCTAAGCACACCTGACATAGCATTCCATACCCTGGTAGACCTTTTCTCTAACAAGATACTGGATGTTCTTTTTTCTTACAGTGCACATTCAAGTTGAAAAATATTTAATTTTTAGAAATGAATGCAGCTTCTGAATGATGTGCCACGTTGCTGTATTAGAAATTGTTAATGAATTATCAGACCCACTGAACTCCTGAAGTGAATACAAGTTTTAAGAATATTTACTAGGCCAACAAAGCTTTAAGTATACACACACTACTCATGCAATCAAATTGTTACATAATATAGACAAGTCTGTGTAGAAATAGTTATTAATTTTTACAAGCATTAATTTAGTTCCTCGTAGTTGAGGCTGTGTATTGAAAGTGCTTCTCCAGAATGATATGAACAAGTAAAGCATATGCTGCCCTTACTATGCCATTTACATATATTTCAAGAGATAAATCTGCCAGTATATTTATTACTATGCCATTTATATACATTTCTGGAGACAAATCTGCCAGTATGTTTACTCCTAGATCTTGCTCATGCTCTGTCTCTTAGAGTTCTGCTCCTGCTATTGAATATCCAAGCTTGGGCCTTCTTGCACTTGTACCCATTCTTATTACCTTGCATTTAGAAGTATTGAATTTTATTAGCCACTCTTCTGGCCACTCATGCAGACTATTTAGGACTTCTTGAAATTCTCTACTATTGTTCTCATCTCTGTCTTCCTTCACAATCTTTGCATAATTTGCAAACCTATTCATGAATGAATTTACAGACTCTGGTAGGTCACTTACATATACAAGGAACAAAAATGGTCCTAAAACTGAACGCTCTGTAACTCCACTACTAACCCTTCTCCATTCAGACACTGTCTTACTCTAACACTCTGTGAAATTACCTAATTGTAATAAGCTAATTGTCCTTATGGGAAAGATCCCCAAGCTCGTAACTTCCAGTCTCCTGGTCAGTTCCATTTTGTACTTTGTGATGCTTATCATACTTATCGTTAAAACTATGGATTGAGTTACCATTAACTACCTCATTGCTTACCGAGTTTCAATCATCAACTACTCTTACACTAAAGAAAATACTTCCTTACATCCTGCAAAGAAGTTTTCTTACACAGCTTCTTATTATGACCTCTAGTTCTAGTGCCAGCCATATTAAGATATCGATCCCTCTTCACTCATGTCATAACCATGAAGTAATTTAAAAACTGTCACGATATCCCCCCCCTGAATCTTCAGCCTCTCCTCATAACAGAGATTGCGTATTTCTGGCACCAGTTTCGTGGCATGTCTTTGAAATTTTAACAACTTAAATACGTGCTTTATCAAGTGTGGATTCGATAAAGTGGCTGCATATTCAAGCATTGGCTTCACATGGGTTATATAATTATTTCTAGACACTTCCTTGTCCATGTGCCTGAAGGCAATCCTTACATTTGTTAAGAAAACATATGCTACCCTTACTATGCCATTTATGCAGTTCTGGAGACAAATCTGCCAGTGTGTTTACTCCTAGATCTCTCTCATTCTGTGTCTCTTAAAGTTCTTCTCCTGCCATTTGGTAGTCAAGCTCGGGCCTTCTTGCACTTGTACCCATTCTCATTACCTTACATTAGAAGTATTGAATTTCATTAGCCTCTTTTCTGACCACTCATGCAGACTATTTAGATTTTCCTGAAGTTCTCTACCATTGTTTTCGTCGCTTACTTTATTCAATATATTTGCATCATCTGCAAACATATTCGTGAATGAATTTACAGATTATGGTAGGTTATTTATATATACAAGGAACAAGAGTGGCCCTAAAACTGAACCCTTTGGAACTCCACTACTAACTCTTCTCTATTCAGACACTGAGTTTCTTACTATAACCCTCTGTTCCCTTCCTCCTAAGTAAATTTTTATCTATTCCAAGACATTTCCACCTATTCTCACCATTGCTTGAAATGGTGGATGTATAGGAATATCCAATCTGCCCAGCCCTCTCTTTCCTGTAAGATTCGGCTTACCTCATCATAAAATTCTAATAAGTGTGTTACTGTTGATCTCCCTTCTCTGAAGCCATGTTGTCTCACTGACAAAAAGTTGAAGGATTCCAAGTGAAGAGAGATGTGTTTTCTTAGTTGTTTCTCAAACTCTGTACAAACTATGCTGGTCAAGAATACAGGTCTATAGTTTAGAGCTGTATCCTCTTTCCTTTTTGGAGATAGGTACCTGATTCCAGTGACTTTTCAATTGTGATACTTAGGGCTGCTGATATTGATTTAGCGCATTTCTTACGTACATAAGGGGATATATAAAAAAAAGATGTGTGGATCAAGTGTTTGTGGTAACACAGGTATGTGAGTTTTTAGAGAAAGGTAGGGGCACTTTTTGGGCCTTTATGAATTTAGAGGAAGCGTATGACAGGGTTGATAGAGAGCCATTGTGGTATATATTGCAACTGTATGCGAAGGCATTAGTTGAATGCATGGTTAGGGCGTTGAGTGAATGTTTTAGGAAAGATACCGAGAGACTGATTGGGGAAGAACAGTGTAGATTCAGGAGAGCAAGAGGATGTGTGGATCAGGTGTTTGTGGGAAGACAGGTATGTGAGTTCTTAGAGAAAGGTATGGACACATGTTGGGCCTTTATGAATTTAGAGTAAGCGTATGACAGAGTTAATAGAGAGGCATTGTGGAATATATTGCGGCTATATGGAATAAGTGGAATTTCGTTGAATATGGTGAAGAATATTCACATGAATAATAGAGCATGTGTGAGAGTCGGGATTGATATAAGTGATTGGCTTGAGGTGAAAGTAGGCCTACATCAAGGTTGTATAATGTCATCGTGGTTGTTTATTGTGTATATGGATGGAATTGTAAGTGAAGTAAATGAAAGAATACCGTATTAGACAAAGGCTTGGAATTAGTGGGTAAGAATGGAAGATTATGGAAATTAACTCAATTGTTATTCATGGATGGCACACCACTGGTGCTGATACTGAGTGTGAACTGAATAATTTGGTGACTGAGTTTGTTATGGTGTGTGAAAGAAGGAATTTGCATGTAAATATTGATAAAGGTAAGTCATGAGATGCATGAGGTGTGTTAATCTTGGCAGATTAAATGTAGGAGTGAATGAAGACTTGCTGGAAGAAGTTGAGAGTTTTAAGTACCCAGGGTCACATGTATCATGGAATGAATGAGTGGATGCAGAGGTAAGTCACAGAGTGAAGAAAACGAGTAAATGTCTAGGTGGGTTGAAAAGTGAGATAGAAAATAGTTATTTAGGAATGAATGCAAAGAGAAGGACATATGAAGGTGTGATTGTACCGACAGCACTGTATAGAGTAGACTTGGAATGCAAGAGAGGACGAAAAGAACAAGTTGAATGTAATGAAGATGAGGTGCTTGAGAAGTATTATTGATGTATCTATAATAACTAGAGTAAGAAATGAGGATATCAGGCAGAAGATGGATGGATGGCGTGAAAAGGGAATTGAATGCATGTGGAATGTCAGTGGAGCATGAAAGAGAGCATGGAAGAGATAGGAATGAGTTGAGATAGATTGTGTAAAGGTGCCACAGGCCAAAAGAATTTCTCGCACCTTTGTGGGTGACCCAACCAGGGTGGTAGGGGAATTTAGCAACCCTTTATCCCCAGAGAGCTTTACAAGGGGGAATGGAGCCATGTGATTGTATGTATGTAATAAGGCATGTGTAAGATGAGGTCTTACATGGATGATTTACGTCACTATAACTGTTTAATTCGTGTGTGGATGATATAATAATGACTGAAGAGCTAGAATGATGGTGAAAGGTGCAGAGGTTGAGAAGTGATCAAGTTGTTACTTACTAATGTCACTCTATTAATGGGTTATGTAAATGCAAAAGTGTAGAGGGTGGTGGAAGAGTTATTATAAATAGATAGCAAATTTAGAGTCATACATGCTTTTAGGCCCCATCATGTATGCAGTTAGTTCAGAATTTAGTTTAATTTCTCCACTAATATTCCCATATTTTTCGTTCTGATTGCTTGCTAAATTTCTTTGTAATTCTTGCTTGCTTAATTGAACAGACCTGAAATTGAATATTATATTAGCAAAGCAAAATAGAGCATTAGGACTTAGTTATTTGTTGATAGAGAATATATGCTAGCTGAGTGTTAACATTTATTCTGCTTTAAAATTAGTGAATTCTACCAGTGCTAAATTAGTGTATGTACTACTTTGTATATCAGAAATAATACTACCATTGTACGCCATGTATGATGTAGGGGCAACTAAAAACTATAAAGGAGAATGGGGTTTCGCAGCCCCTTTCTTCCTGAACTTGTGTTCAAACTGCGAAGCTCTGGCTCGGTGTAAGAAACAACAAAAAAGGTTGAAAATAAAAAGGTGAAGATAAAAACGGTACTATTAGATCCCGTCTCCTTTCGATCTGTTGTCACAATTGTGGGCACTGCATGTTTTGCAGGACATGACGTCATGTATGACATAAAAGAAAACCATCACCATTGCTCTGTCGGGTATAGACAGTTTCTCTACTTACAGTTGAGGAAACTCATAAAGAATTGGAACCTGAATTTTTTATAGGTCCTTATTCTTCAGTTGGGGTAAAGTTTAGGTCTGTAATCTTTAGATGGTCTCTGCTGATTAAGGCCAAGCTCAAATTCTATTATCTTCATTGCATTTATTGATTTAAAAAAAAGTAAATTCAAGGATAATTAAATGTTTGAAATGAGATAAACATTGCTTTAACTGAGGTTTGTAATCTTCAGGTGCTCGCTTTTGTAAAGGTTAGGTTAAGTTAGGTTAGGCTTTTTATTAGTTTTTTGTTTTATATAATTTGATATTTTGTTTACAAATTCCTTATGTAGTTTATATTTTACTTGACTGAATATGTACATGTAAAAAGAAAAATGGTCTGTATTCTTCAGTTGGGGAAAAGTTGAGGTCCATAATATGCAGTTGGTCGCTGGTGATAATAGTCAGGTCCCAATTTTCCATGAGCTCATTATTATGATTTCAGGTATGAACATCGTCAAATGTACTGTCGGAAAGGATGCCGATGTGAACAGCAGTACCGATTGCAAAGACTTCTGGCATTTGATCCCACAAACGAATGTCGTGGAATTTTCAGGTGGGAAAGCTCTTGCACCAATAGTTCATATACATGCCATGTGAACGATAGCCATTATATATATATATATATATATATATATATATATATATATATATATATATATATATATATATATATATATATATATATATATATATATATATATATATATATATATATAGCCATCACTTGTGATTATTTTTCCTCAAACTATTTTCTATTCTGTTGTTTTCCCGGCATGCTTCTTGTTTCTATTCACATTAGATAATATTAGAAGTCCATGTACGATTCATATTAAATTCTTTAGTTATCTCTAATTTTTTATCTCATATATATCACCAAGCTTTTTTTTTTTCATGCCAATATACACTAAGATGAAGTAAAAAATATTTCGTGATATATATATATATATATATATATATATATATATATATATATATATATATATATATATATATATATATATATATATATATATATATATATATATATATATATATATATATATATATACGTTTTATATTAGATACAGTTAAATTAGGGGATTTATTGTACGCGTAGAGATCTTATTCGTAAATATTTTGAATGTCAGAAGTATTCTTAGTAATTTCAAGTATAGGTATTATGCTTAAAAGTTCTTACAGCTAGCTATATTTTCAGTAGACCTGCGGTACTCATAAGAAATGTGATAAAGGTATTTAATATTATTTATTAGAGAACCAATCCTTTCATATGGCAGTTACTAGTCTCACTGCAATGTTTTATGCAGGGTTGTCAAATAATATGTGAAATCATAAGCTCAAGCTAGACTGATAGGAATTAAATTTTAGAGAGGTCTTTATTGAACTTTCTTTAGGTTTTTAGTTCTTAATATACTTGCAATAATTGGTAAGCATTTAAGAGTTTTAAAGTGATGGGGAAAAATAACCTGTAAACTGAATTGAAAGAGAGTCCTGTGATGCCTATATGGCTTCACTGTTACTTTTGAGTGTTCATTGTGTGACATCTTTTGCTGTCAGTTGTCAGTATTTATTAATGTCCTGAATTGATAGAGGAAAGATATAACCAATAAGCTTATTGAAAGAGGTTGTAGCAAAGCCTGTATAGCCTCAGTGTTATTTACCATGTGTTGTATGTATCACACTTTTAAAATTATATATAAAATTCTATACAAAAGCATCAAGTTATGGCAGTATCATTGAGAGAGAGAGAGAGAGAGAGAGAGAGAGAGAGAGAGAGAGAGAGAGAGAGAGAGAGAGAGAGAGAGAGAGAGAGAGAGAGAGTTACAAGGACATAATTAGTATCTCATAGACCTTGCGGTCCATACCGAGGAGATATTTTATATTCACTTGGTAATACATACCCAGTATACACTCATACTAGTGTGTGCAAAATTCTGTACAGATTTATTTGAACTGCTTCATGGTGATGATGTTAACAGCACTCCAAGGAAACTGATTCCCGGTGGAACCGATCTTGTGTGTGAAGAAATTTTCACATAAGCTAGTGTTGACCTTTTAATATAGAACTTCCAGCCATTGTTACAAGTTGAATTTGTATTCAGACTGAACAATTTTTGTGGTCAACATTGTGAAAACTATACAGTATTTTAAATACTTGACTGAGCTAACTTCTCAGTTTCTGTTGAGGACACTCCCAGAACTTTAAGTCGATCCTGGTATCTAAGCCCCCTGACAGATAGCATGAGTTTTGTAGCCCTTGCCTGAATTATTTCATGTCGATCTATTCCTTTCCTAAGTGTAGGTGACCAAAACATTACGGCATTTTACATTAGTATCTGTATTGATGAATTATATAATTTAAGAACAATATATCCCTATACTGGAACTGCCTTTGAATGTATCCTGATAATTTCTGGGCATTTTTTTCCCATTTCTCTGCTGCTTGGAAAACTTTAGGTCACTGCTTGTTAGAGAGAGAGAGAGAGGAGAGAGAGAGAGAGAGAGAGAGAGAGAGAGAGAGAGAGAGAGAGAGAGAGAGAGAGAGAGAGAGAGAGAGAGAGAGAGAGAGAGAACACGGAAAACTAAGGAAATTTTAATGGATAAACAACTGAACAATAAAATTATCTTTCCATGTATGTTTGAAAAGGTAAGTGCCTGGCTACCCTAAGTGCTGGCTCTGATCATGCCATTAATATCTGATGGCAACACTTACATGTATAAAAGTACGTGTGTAGAGTGTAAGATGTTTTACATTTCTTGTTTTTTTTATTTATAAATTATAAGTTAGACTGTATAAGAAATAACAAAATCTATTAAAATAAAATTAAAAAAAAAAAGATAGTCACCTTAAGAGAGGAAGAAAGCTAGACAAAGAAGACTTAGGACTCAGGAATAAAGAGGTAAGTTATTGTGCCTCTGGCTACCCCAATTGATATCTCTGATCATGTCATCAACAATCACAATAAAGAATGACCAACCAATACATGACAGATGTCTAACTTGCTTTTATAACATTATTTCACTAAGAAAATGTTTATAAAGTTAAACAAAGTCCCAGCAATATGATTTAAAGATGATTTACTGATAGTGTCCACTTTAAGAAAATATATTTTTTTCATTAATTTAGTGGTTCGAATTATGACCGATCTGAGTTATGACCTGTTGGTCAGAACCAGATCTTGTCATAAGGCAACGACTGACTTTAGTATTTTTGTATCTTTGGTTGTAGTTATCATGCTAACTACAGAGATAAGGTGTCATTTACAGTACTGAAAAAACTCTGTGAATTGCTTGCTACTACAGAGAAAGGCAGTATCATAAGTATTAATCATTGATATTGTATTCAGTGACTGGTTTCGGTTACCTTCATGCTGTGTCTGCAAGTGCTATGATCTTCCGCAAGATATTCTCACAGCCTCTGCTCGACGTCCAAGATATGAAACGGTAAGTTCGTGGACTGCATGTACTCACATTAGATTTAACAAATATTTTTTGCATATATAATGATAAGTAATATCCCTGTACTATATGGTGCAGCAAATACGGAAATGTTCAGATTTTGACACTTCCAAAGTTGAAACAGTAAATATAAACAACATATTGCATATATCTCCACTATATCTTGACATTAACATTACTTAAGCAGTGTAGATAGGTATATGGAGTATATTCATAATACAAAACATATGTAATAAAGTGTCACATTGCTTTGCTAATTACAATAAAAATTTAAGTGTGTGTCATAAAGGATCATCCTTGTGTCTGTGGATACCTTCTTGCTGATTAGTATTGTGTTCCAGTAAGGGTATTTACTTTGTCATATACAGTATTCAGTAAGCTGCTACCCTATTTTTTGAATGTTCTGGACACTATTATGCACCTTGGTCAAATTGCTTAAGTTATGCACGATGTAATTTTATTGTATTGTACTTGTATATTAACTAGAACTCCAGTAACAGACATACGAATTTGATTATTACTCATCGTTGTAAATTGCAAGTACATGTAATTAGATAGGTAGTATTATTAAATGGTAAGTATTCAGGTTTAAACATCAAAGAACTCTATATAATTTTACTGGTGAAAATTTCATAAGCTAGTTGCTTATGGGCAACTGCACTATTTGAAAGTCACATAACGAAATCAACATTCTCATAAGGGTAGATAGGATAACTTAGTGTAGCTGTGTGATTTACTGTAAAAGATCTCTGCTTAGAATACATTGTTCAATGATTAAATTCAACAGTTTGAAACAAAGAACTATTTAAAGATCAGGGAGGTACAGCCAGTTGTCCCATGATAGCATGTCTGAAGAAGGAGTTTGCAGTCAGTGCCAGTTTAAAAAGGCCTCAGCTATGGACGTATGTAACCAATAGTTCAGGCTTTTCAAAAATCCTCAATTTGGGTCAGTATATTATAATGGGTAGCAAAGGATGCTGCATATGTTGATTTCTTGCACTAATTATCCATCTCACATTGACAGGGGCTGCAGAGCAATACACTTTGCTACTGTTTCCTTGATATTGGTGAAAGTGAAAATTAGGAGATTAACTTTCATTGGAATTTTTGTTAATTGAGTTTCTGAGCAGGAACTCTTCAGCCACATGAATTCTCTTTTATGAAGAGGGTGTGTAATACTTGTGAATGAGTTACTTTTGGTATTTCCTCAACCTTGACAGGTTATTACCTCTGTGTTGGAACTGCTGGCAAAGCAATCTATAATTCCATCTTAAGATTATCCCTATCTCAGGATAGATAATTTTCCTCATGTGAAATCAATATCAATTGGCACTACTGAGAAGAAACCTTTAGTTAGTGATACCTTTATTCATTACTAGTAGGATAGAAGGATAGCCCATATGCAAACTACAAAGATCCTCATTTATCACAAGGTTCAGTCTACATCTTATTTTTATTCAGTTTTGGTCACCCTGCTGGTACGAGCAGAATATGGCATCAAAATATTGAAAAGAAAGTTTGGTCCACCCTGCTGAGCCTGGCAGGAAAAGGCAATATGTGTGAAATAAATGTAAAAATAAACCCCTGATATACTTCTTTTTCATTTATTTTATTATTTATGTGTGAATTATAGTCAAGCTCTGTGTGATGGGCAATCCATTTTTGTCATTAAACACTTCAATAGTTTCTTTAGATGCTTGCTGCAAGGGTATAGAGAATCTTTATAAATCAACATTGTGCAAACCAAAGAGCATATCCCAATCTCCTTCGTCATAAAACAAATATTGACATATATTGAAATAGACCTAGTTCCAGTTTTTTGTAAGCAGAGACTTGTTTGTTAACTATTCTGGTTTATATGAATAAAACAACTGCCGACCCTCTCTATCTCTTCCACTGCCTTTAGTTGGAGAAAGTAACTTTTTCCTCTAAGAATATTATGCGAATGAAGCAAAAGCTAAGATATTTTAATTTCCCCAATTTATAGGAAGAAGATTATGATCTTGACAGTCTAGAAGATGTAGATGTTCATGATCTTGAAGATTTTGTAAACGATGATGAAGAAAATGATAAAAATACTGACTTTGATGAAGCTGGAGAGAATGATGACTATAGAGATCCAGAAGAAGAAAGACAACTGTATCGTGTAAGATCTGAAGTTAGACTGGTAAACATACCTCCTCAGCGTAGGCCACGTCCCCAACCAAGACCAGCATCCCACATTCCACCTCCTAGCCATTCTTCCTCATTGTCTCTTTCGCTTGGAGATAACAAAATGTCAACGCCATCTCCTCAACCAGAGCCTCCAAGCATAAGGCCTACTTTAGGTACATTGGATGCCTTTACTCCCAGTTACTTTGCTGATGTCTATAATATAGCACATCATGCACGTGTCCTTTATGCTAAGTCCCAACCTTTTCCACTTTCAAGAATCCCAAGGAGTGCAGGCAATGCAGAAAATTAATTTCTGAGCAGAAACACTTGGGAGCTTTTGTAGTGAAAATTACATCATTAACTTATCTATATAAGGTCTTGAAATTTGGCTTGCATTACATTAATATATATATATATATATATATATATATATATATATATATATATATATATATATATATATATATATATATATATATATATATATATATATATATATATATATATATATATATATATATATATATATATGCACAAATCTAAAAGATCTTTACCAAAAGTCCATCCTCTCTCCACCTGCTATACAAACTTGTGAATGAGATATGTAGTGAGAATTATGGTTCAGATCTTTTGTTAGCCAGTTGTGAAGCATTAAATAATCATAATTGAAAGCTAAAGTGAGAGGAAATCCGCACCTATCAAAATACCTGTATGTATTAGTATAAAATTCTCAACCAAGGACTATATTCAAATTGTTACTCCAGGTGAGTGAATAGCTTTCATGTATAATTAGAATTTATTAGGTTAACATATAAAAAAATTTATAAAATGCCATTAGTTATTGCTATAATTCATTCATACAAAGTTTTGATAGCTTTGTTAGGACTATTGTTATTGTTAGAGAGGAATGTTAAAATGTTACTGTTATTAAGTTATTGTTATTTATTATGTTTATTGTAGGTATATGGTTATGACTATTTACATTGTTATAATTGAGCATATATATATTAATATTCAGAAAAACATAATTTTATTTTTAGTAGATATATAGGCAGGCAACTCTTACATTCAGGTGTAAAATTAGTTTTAGAGATACCATTAATGAATGCCTGCAAAAAAATAAAGTGTAAACTGAGTATATTGTATATATTTACTTAAAATAATAATAATAATAATAATAATAATAATCTATGCGCATGGTTACCACTTATAATAAGGTAATACAAGTTCTACAAAGCAAGAAATATGGGTTTGAATTAGAATAGCAGTAGTAGTGCCTTCATATGCAATAATTTCCTGCAGTGTGAAAGCTATGAAGCACTGGTAATAGCTGGGCATGATCAAGATACACAGCTCAAGGTAAGACCTTTTTATTTGGAATTTGACCTTCAAACCCCGTTTCGCTCTACACTTATATACAATTTGAAAACAGATGAGAGGACTGTAATTTCCTAATTGTAGTTACCTAATTGTACCCACGGGAAAGAGCCCCAAACTCGTAACTTCCCGTCTCCTGATCGGTTCCATTTTGTACTTAAGAGATACTTTTCATACTTGTCCTCAAAACTATGGATTCACTTAGCATTAACTACCTCCTAGCTCAGCAAATTCCAATTATCAACTACTCTTACACTTGAAACGTACTTCCTTACATCCTGCAAAGAAGTTTTCTTACGAAGCTTCATTTTATGACCTCTAGTTCTAGTGCCAGCCATATCAAAATATCGATCCCTATCCACTTTGTCATAACCATGAAGGAATGTAAGAACCGTCGCCATATTCCCCTCATTCTTCTAACTTCGAGTGATGGTAAGTCTAATTCCCTCAACCCTTCCTCATAACTGAGATTGTGTATTTCTGGCACCAGTTTTGTGGCAGGTCTTTGAACTTTCCAGCTTAATTATGTGTTTTTTCAAGTGCTGATTCTAAAAGGGGGCTGCATGTTCAAGCTTTGGCCTCACATAGGTTACATAAATATTTCTGAACATTTCCTTGTCCATGTGCCTGAAGGCTACCCTTACATTTGCTAAGAAAGCCTATGTTGCCCTTACTATGCCATTTATATGCATTTCCGGAGGCAATTCTGCCAGTATGGTTACTCCTATAGATATCTCTCACTTTCTGTCTCTTGAAGTTCTGCTCCTGCAACTGAGTATTCAAGCTTGGGACCTTCTTGCACTTGTACCCATTCTCATTACCTTTCATTGAGTAGTATTGAATTTCATTAGCCACTTTTCTGACCACTCATGCAGACTACATAGGTCTTCCTGAAGTTCTCTACCATTGTTCTCGTATCTTACTTTCTCCACAATCTTTGCATCACCTGCAAATATAGTCATGAATGAATTTAGAGACTCTGGTATGCCATTTACATATACTGTACATGGAGCAAAAATGGCCCTAAAACTGAACCCTGTAGAACTCCACTACTAATCCTTCTCCATTCAGACACTGAGTGTCTTACTTGAACCCTCATTTTCATTCCTGCTAAGTAAGTTTTTATCCATTCCAAGACATTTCCACCTACTCTCGCCATTGCTTGCAGCTTCTTACTAAGTCTCTTGTGTGGGACCATATCAAATACCTTCTGGAAGTCTAGGAATATGCAATCTGCCCAGCCCTCTCTTTCCTGTAAGATACGGCTTACTCCATCATAAAATTCTAGCAAGTTTGTTACTGTTGATCTACCTTCTCTGAAGCAATGTTGTCTCACTGACAAAATGTTAAAGGATTCCAAGGGAAGAGAGGTGTCTTTTCTTAGTATTTTCTCCATCGCTTTGCAAACTTTGCTGGTCAAGGAAACAGGTCTATAGTTTTGCAAGTATATACAGTGTGTATGCATAGTGCATATGCTGCATACTTCTTAAAAGAAAGAGTGGAGAAATTGGGAGGCTGCAACATTCTCCAGACCATAACATATCTGTGTGAAGAATACATATATCATGTTTTAAAAAACCCCACTTTAAAACATATGGAAGCATACCTCCCTCTCACAACAGTCCCCAGGTATACAAAACCTCACGTACAATACAATTTTTTTTTCACCACGTTAAGGTACTTTTAAACTTCCCATTACCGCAAATACCAAACATACATATCCTTGTGTTTTTTGCAGTTTGAAAATATAAGAGTACATAACTAAACTGCACCCAACTTGCTGCTTATATATGTGATTACCTAATTGTGCTTACAGAAGACATCCCTATACAGTACTGGTAACTCTCTGTCTCCTGGTCGGTTCCATTTTTATACTCAATGATACTTATCATTTTTGTCCTTAAAACTATGAATTGAGTAAGCATCAACTACCTCCTCGTATGTGTAGAACAACAAATGTGAAAAATATTTCTTAGTGTAAGTAATGAGAGAAAATTTATAATGAAGACCACTCTTTTATTTCGACTAAATGACATAATATATTCTCATAACACTGATAATGTAACAAAATGTCATAAAAGAAAGAAATTAAATGGTCTTGTTTTCTCTTGAAGATACACTTTGCTTGACGATTTGTGCAGACATATACTGTAATGATAAAGTTAAAGTTTGCTGGGTATTAGCCCTCCTATCAGGGGCATCGCCCCTGCTCTGGCGGGCGTCAACCGGTTCAAGCCCCGACCCTCCACTGTGGTGTTCAGTTAAAGCAGTAACCTCCCCAGTTTACAGCTTAAGCTCTTTTGCATGCATTGTGAATAACGATAACAACATTGTTCAGAAAATTATGATTCAGTATTGAGACATGCCTGATGTAAGTATGTATGGTAGTGATTATTATATACACCTGTAGTAATTAATTGACAATCAAAGTAACAAAGCAGTTTTCGTGTCTTTGTGTTAAATATCGGTTTACTCAAGTTTGAGTCCGACGAATTTTTCACAACTTTGGTATCTATTGTTCCATAACCCATGCCAGCTCATTATGCCTCATAAGTACTGCATTATATATATATATATATATATATATATATATATATATATATATATATATATATATATATATATATATATATATATATATATATATCTATATATATATATATATATACACGCCTCATTCCCCCTTGTAAGGGAGTGGCAGAGCCAAGAAACGCGCAGTCACCACGATCCACATACACACCTCAACCACTCCTCTTAGCTCCTTGGGGATAAAGGGTTGCCATGTCTCTCTCCTTTCCACCCTGCTTGGGTCACCCACAAGGTAGGCGGGCAAGGATATTCCACAACGAGGTACGACAGCCGCAGCTGGTTTGCCCCCACCGCTTCATCACATGGCTACTCCCCTCACACCTGTCCACCACAGTTCACCGTGTTAGCAGATGCGAGAAATCCCTTTGGGCCGCGTCATGTATAACATACCACTTGTAGAGCCAAGTGAATAATGAAACAGAGAACTGGCTCTAATGTTTGTACTGTGTGTGTACTGCGTGTGACTCTTGAAAATCATTGAAAGAGGGCTTCAATTTACTCATTGTTTATCCCCAAGGAGCTGAGAGGAGTGTTTGAGGTGTAATTACCTAATTGTGTTTACGGGAAAGAGCCCAAAGCTCGTATCTTCCCGTCTCCTGATCGCTTCCATTTTATACTTAGTGATACTTATCATACCTGTCCTTAAAACTATGGATTGAGATAGCATTAACTACCTTCTCGCTTAGCCAATTCCAATTATCAACTACTCTTACATTGAAAAAGTATTTCCTTACATCCTGCAAAGAAGTTTCCTTACCAAGCTTCAAATTATGACCTCTAGTTCTAGAGCTAGCCATATCAAAATATCGATCCCTATCCACTCTATCATAACCATGAAAGAATTTAAAGACTGTCACCATATCCCCCCTCAATCTTCTAGCTTCGAGTGATGGTAAGTCTAATTCCCTCAGCCTCTCATCATAACTGAGATTGCATATATCTGGCACCAGTTTCGTGGCATGTCTTTGAACTTTTTCAAGCTTAGCTATGTGCTTTTTCAAGTGTGGATTCCAAAAGGGGGCTGCATATTCGAGTTTTGGCCTCACATAGGTTACATAAATATTTCTGAACATTTCCTTGTCCATGTGCCTGAAGGCTACCCTTACTTTTGATAAGAATGCATATGCTGCCCTTACTATGCCATTTATATGTATTTCTGGAGAAAGTCTGCCAGTATGTTTACTCTTAGATCTCTCTCATTTTCTGTCTCTTGAAGTTGTACTCCAGCCACCGAGTAGTCAAGCTTGGGTCTTCTTGCACTTGTACCCATTCTCATTACCTTACATTTTGAAGTATTGAATTTCATTAGCCACTTTTCTGACCACTCATGCAGATTATTTAGATCCTTCTGAAGTTCTCTACCATTGTTCTCGTTTTTTACTTTCTTCACAATCTTTGGCTCGCCACCCCCCTTACAAGGGGGAATAAGGCATGTGTATATATGAATGTATACAACATATCAGTGTTATTTTTAGTTAATTATTTTTGAATGGGAAATAGCTCTTAATAGGATTAGCGTGGGTAGCATCACACTTACCCAGTTCACTTCATATTTTTAATTAAAAAGCTAAATCTTAAATGGGTAAAATTAATTTTTCGTTCATAAAGGAAAACTCAGTTATTTCTATAGAAAACTAAATTTCCTCTTTATTAATTAATTTCAAAATTTGTTTATTAGATGAATACTGAATAAAATTACAAAGCTATTTCAACATTATTATTCTGTAGTAAAATAGTGTTACGACAAGAATTTAAATTTTAGTTAAGAAATTGCAACTTAACAATAAAAATTCGGCAGACAAAAAAGTTCCCATTTCACAAATGTTTTTGTTTCTTATTTTTCTTGCAAGAACATCACCCGGGACCTAAAATACACCACACAGTAACAAAATAAGTACGTCAGTATTAATAAAAACAGTGCATCATGGACAATATATAAAGAAACCAATAGCCTACTCATTCTTCAGTAAGCACAAAGGCAAGAAACAATCTGATGACTAGCGGCGTTGATCCGTATCAAACAGGTATTTTTATATCAAAAGCTTCACATTTTATTATAGCACTTAATTACCATAGTGCTCAGCTAAATCATTATACAGTCCAGTATTGTATTTATTGCTAGATTGGTTATTGTACATTATCCTATAAGCAACAATATCAGTAACAGTAAAATAATGTATATTATTTTAGAAATACAATAATTGCTTCCTGTTGTTCTAAGTAATATAACTTAATTCGTCTCATAAATAAACAACTATATGTGTATTTAAACAAAAAATATGAAGGCTACAGGTTGGAGTAAGATTCACAGCCCCAAAACTCTCAGAAGTTTTACAGATAATATTATTACAGTATCTAGAATATACTTACATATCCTGTAGTATTGGTTTAGTACACAATGACACATGCATGAATTCTAAATAAAATACTTTAGCAGTTTAAAGTAATATATATATATATATATATATATATATATATATATATATATATATATATATATATATATATATATATATATATATATATATATATATATATATATATATATATATATATATATAGATAGATAGATAGATAGATAGATAGATAGATAGATAGATAGATAGATAGATAGATAGATAGATAGATAGATAGATAGATAGATAGATAGATATATATATATATATATATATATATATATATATATATATATATATATATATATATATATATATATATATATATATATATATATATATATAGATATATGATAGATAGATAGATAGATAGATAGATAGATAGATAGATAGATAGATAGATAGATAGATATATATATATATATATATATATATATATATATATATATATATATATATATATATATATATATATATATATATATATATATATATATATATATATATATATGCCTCATTCCCCCAGAACACACTATAATGATGAATTCCCAACAGAATCACACAGTCGAAACAAATCATGGACAAATCCAGGAACAAGCTACGACTATGACTGTGGATACTATCCTGATAGAACATGGTAAGAATATAACATTAGTACATGTGAACTCTCAGTCCCTCCTCGCCATTTTGAAGAAATAATAATGCTAACAAAAGACTATAACATAGACATCCTCTGTGTAAGTGAAACTTGACTTCCTCCTACAACTGAAAATAAATATGTGAATATCCCAGAGTTTAAAATATTTCGCAATGACCATGGCCGAGGGGGTGGGGTCTGTATTTATGTTACAAATTATCTTAGTGCATCAGAAATAACCACATGTCTAGAAAAAACTGAAGAGCTCGAAGATTTATGGATCACTTTGCAGTATCAGAAACTTCCATCTTTCACTGTAGGGTGTGTTTACCGTCAGCCTAAAGCACCTACCAGTTCATTCAGTCATCTGCTAGAAGCATTCAGAAATATGTGTGTGCGCCATAAACCCGTATACATACTTGGTGACTTTAATGATGACTTGCTCTCAACAGGTAACAAAATGAAAAAGGTGATCAACAATGTGAAGTTAACACATATAGTGACAAAACCGACCCGCGTAACCCCTAATTCTAGGACTCTAATAGATTTGATAATAAGAAATAAAATGGAAAGTCTACCCTATTGGGACGTAGTTCCCTGCCCAATTGCAGATCACGAGCTCAACATTGCTATGCTAATCATAAACAAGCCCTAAAGGAAGCCTCTCTTCAAGACATTCCAGTGTCTAAAAAATTACTCCCCTGATATCTTTTGTGAAGCATTAATCAACAACACCAATGTCCTTAATAGAATTATAAACACAGATAACGTTGAGTTGCAGGTTGAGATTCTAACAAAAGTCTTCCGTGAATGCTCAGATAGTTGTGCAACCATTGTAACAAGAAAAATAACCCACCCCTCAGCCCCCTGGCTAACTAATGACATCAAAGAGGCAGTCCAATTCAGAAATCAGATACAAAAAGAGCTGAAAATTGAATAGATATGACTCTCCAAGAACGTCATATAACAGAAAAGAAACGTGTCAGATCTCTCATCAATGTAAGTAAAAAAGACTTTTACAAAAAGCATTTTAATGACTCTAGACATGATACAGCAGCAACATGGAAAGTGATACGAAGCATGATACCAAATGAAAAGACTACCTCAGAAAGTTATAAAAATATTACGGAGTTGAAAGACAAAGCGGAAAACTTTTATAACTATTTTGCTAACGTTGGCAAAAATACATATGAGAAAACACAAGAAAACATCAGTTCAGTGAATATGAGTAATTACTTAAATGTCAATTCTTCCAGTGTAAACGCTAGAGAGTACTTCAAGATAAATCCTATCGATTGTGCTACCCTAATTATTACCATAAAGAGCCTAAGAAACTTTGGCTCTTATGGTCCAGATGGTATACCATTTCAATTCATCAAAAATGCTCTACCCATGATTGTATCTTATACTCTAACTATTATGAACACTTCCATTGTTACTAAAAAGTCTCCTGACTCTAGGAAAAAATCACATGTAATACCTCTGCATAAAAAGGGGGACAGAGAAGATGTGACAAACTATCGTCCCATTTCCCTGCTACCCATTTTCTTCAAAATATTGGAAAAAAATTGTTGCATGCGAACTTATATCATGTTTAGAGTCAAATAGACTATTAGCTGTCAACCAACATCGTTTCAGACCGAAACTCTCGACAGAAACTGCACTGCTCAAAGTTACAAATAGTAGCTATAATAATATAGACATGAAAAAAATATCTCTGCTTGTATTATTAGACTTATCAAAAGCCTTCGACAGTGTAAACCATGGAATTCTTATAAGTAAATGTACTAACCTAAATATTGATCCGAGCTGGTTTAGAGAGTATCTATCTAATCACAAACAATCTATACGTCTACAAAGTTTTATCTCTATGCCAAATATTTTATCATTTGGTGTTCCACAGGGATCAGTACTTGGTCCTATCCTCTTCTCCATTTATGTAAATGATCTACGTTCTTTCATTTCTGACTGTCTAGTCGTACAATATGCAGATCACACTCAACTACTCCTTAGTGGTGATATTAATAATTTCCCAGACCTAACCTTAAGAGCAGAAAACACTCTGTCAAAAATTAAAACCTATTTTCAAGAAATTGGGCTGTTAATTAATGAAAGTAAAACACAATGCATATTTATTGGTTCAAGGTTCTATATAACACAAATTCCAGAAAACACAATAATCAATTTTTGCGGCAATATTATTACACCTAGCAAGCAGTCAGAAACCTAGGAATTCACTTTGATAACTACATGTTGTTTGATTCCCTCATAGATAAAGTATGCAAAAAGGTTACAGGAACATTAATGTACTTAGCACGTATAAAAGAAAATTTTGAGACTACAACTCGAATAACTGTTGTTGAAACTCTAGCCCTAAGTCCCATGAATTACTGCACAACTGTTTGGGGAATTACCACCAAGACTCAGATAAACAGAATACAGAGGCTTATTAATTTTGCAGCTCGGGTTGCCCTGGGAGGAATAAGAAAATATGACCACATCACACCAGTTCTCAATAAACTTGGGTGGCTGTGGGCAGAAAACAAGGTCGCTTATGCTATTTGTGTTTTTGTATACAAAATTTTGGACCATCATTATCCTAGCTGGTTATTTGATTTAAAAACAGTCAGGGATATAAGGGGAACCAACACAAGACAGGGCAGTGAGCTCTTTATTCAGAGAACAAACACAGAAGCAGGTTCAAAGATGATCACTATTAAAGGGCCAACACTCTGAAACACTATTCCAGAGCATCTTAAAAATGCATCCTCCTTCACAGCTTTCAAAGGCAAGCTATATAGTTTTCTTTTGGACAAATAGTTGCTGCTGACACATAAACTAAACTTAATGATTTAATGCAATTTCCCTTAACATTAACCTCTCTATATGTAAACTGATATCGACTTCTCTGTTCTCTAAGTTAAGAACTAATTATTCTCATAGTAATGAAAACAAATATAATGATGATGCCGATAATAACGATACTGTATCGAGTGTTATTATTACTACTTTATTATTAACATTATTGCTAACATTTTTATTAGAACATTATTATTTTCTAGGAAAGCTGCATTTAATTTAACTGTATGTACTACCCTCTTACTTATTAGTTCAATGACAACTAGAGGTCATAGTTTGAAGCTTCGTAAGAAAACTTCTTCACAGGATGTAAGGAAATACTTTTTCAGTGTAAGAGTAGTTGATAATTGGAATTGGCTAAGCGAGGAGGTAGTTAATGCTATCTCAATCCATAGTTTTAAGGACAGGTATGATAAGTATGACTAAGTCTAAAATGGAACCGATCAGGAGACGGGAAGATACGAGCTTTGGGCTCTTTCCCGTAAACACAATTAGGTAATCACAATTAGGTAATCACATGTCTACTCATAAGTTACTTTTACTTTTATAAGAATAACCATTGTACAAAAATGGAAGTAAATGTTTGTTTGTTTGTTTGTTCTTCCAATGAGGTCCACTGTAATTGCTAAGCAGCATAGTGGCTTACTGATCGAAATGGAGAGGTTATTAGTGTTTTTGGCTGGATGACCAGCATCAACAGTGTATCCTAGTGAGCCTAATGTTAATCCAAGAAAAAGCTAAAAGGATGTTTAATGCCATGAAAAGGGAAAGGGGGAAAGGGAATGAAAGTGAAGAGTTTGTTGCCAGTAGGGGTTGCTTTGTGTGGCTTAAGGCTTGTGCTAATTTGCATAACTTTAAGGCGCAAGGTGAAGCTGGTAGCGGTGATGAGAAAGCAGCAAGTGATTTTCTATTGCGTTGGCTGAGATACTTAGGGAGGGAGGTTACAGTGCTGAACAAGTGTTTAACTGCTCTCTTCTGAGAGAGACGAGACTGCAACTTGGAATGTCCAGAAAAGGAAAACATTGAACTGCTTAGAAAAGATTTTCAGGAACTGAATACAGAACTTAAGGGCATTACAAGAACCTTTGCAGATTCAGTAAAGCAAAATGTGGCAGTAAAAGAGGCAGTGAAGGAGGTGACACTAGAGAATGTAAATAGGGTCAACTACAAAGAAACAGTAGTAGAAAAAAAAATGAAAGCTATTGTAACTGAAAGGCCTACTCTAATGATCAAGCAGGCACTTGATAAAGAGAAGTCAATGATAATTTCATGCATAAGTGAATCCCAGGAGTTAACATGGCCAGGGAGACTTGTACATAAAATAGCTAGGGGTTTAGACCTGATAAGGAAGCTTGAAATAGTATGTGGTCCAGAAAGTATTGTAAGAATTCACCGAATTGATAAATATTCTAGGGATGGAAAGGCAAGGATAATAAAAGTAACCTTTGAGAGAGGAGACACATGTAATTACCTAATTGTACTTACGGGAAAGAGTCCCATGCTCATAATTCCCCATCTCCTGGTCATTTCCAGTTTTGTACTTAGTGATTCATATCATACTTATCCTTAAAACTGTGATATGAGTTGGTATAAACTACCTCCTCGCTTAGCGAATTCCAATCATCAACTACTCTTGAACTAAAAAAAAAAAAAAGTACTTCCTTACATCAATATATCGATGTGTAGAGAAGTATTGATGAGGGAGAGACCTTCAAGATTTCAGTATAGTGTTCATTAGACCACATAGAACACAGGAAAAGATTGAAAGGCTCAAAAGCTTGTTGCAAGAAGTTAGAAGGTTAAATTAGGAAACAAATGAAGAAGGGAAGAAAATTGCTTGTTTTAGAGTTCTTCCAGCCAAAGGGGAGGTAAAGAGGATAATGCTAGATTGCTGTACACAAATGATGATGGGATAGCTGGTAAGGAGGTAGAATTAAAGGATAGGATACACAACAGTAAGGCAGATATAGTAACAGTTACAAAGACTATATTAAGTGAGTACATAAACAGTGTCACAGTTTTTCCTAAAGGCTTCAGAATATTAAGGGCTGAAAGATCTGCAAGGGCTGGTTGAGCGATAGCATTGCTCATAAGTGAATGATTTCAGGTTGAAAAAAAATAAACTTTGCTGTAGAAAGTTAATTCAAGGAATTTCTAGTTGCTCACATAAACACTGGATCAGAGGGCATTATAATAACTGTTGCAATAATCCACCAAGGAATCAACATAGGCTAGAGCAGTGGTTATTAACCTTTTATTGGACCTGCCCCACCTAAGCATCTCTAAACTCCTGATGCTCTCCCCTGTACATATAATTCTTATTATTCAAAAAGTGAACTGCTATTCATGTGGACCGAGACAAGCGAGGGTGGGGAGGTGGAAAGTATCTTTTGGACCAATTACACATGTACATACATGCATACAAATATTTTTATGCATACATACTGCATATGCACTGCATGTATTAACTCGCACACACACTCACACTTACTTAGAAAGAAGGGAACAGAGGGTTAGAGTAAGACACTCAGTGTCTGAATGGAGAAGAGTTAGTAGTGGAGTTCCACAGGGTTCAGTTTTAGGGCCACTTTTGTTCCTTGTATATGTAAATGACCTACCAGAGTCTGTAAATTCATTCATGAATATGTTTGCAGATGATGCAAAGATTGTGAAGAAAGTAAAAAACGAGAACAATGGTAGAGAACTTCAGGAGGATCTAAATAATCTGCATGAGTGGTCAGAAAAGTGGCTAATGATATTCAATACTTCAAAATGTAAGGTAATGAGAATGGGTACAAGTGCAAGAAGGCCCAAGCTTGACTACTCGGTGGCTGGAGTACAACTTCAAGAGACAGAAAATGAGAGAGATCTAGGAGTAAACATACTGGCAGATTTGTCTCCAGAAATACATATAAATGGCATAGTAAGGGCAGCATATGCATTCTTATCAAATGTAAGGGTAGCCTTCAGGCACATGGACAAGGAAATGTTCAGAAATATTTATGTAACCTATGTGAGGCCAAAACTCGAATATGCAGCCCCCTTTTGGAATCCGCACTTGAAAAAGCACATAGCTAAGCTTGAAAAAGTTCCAAGACATGCCACGAAACTGGTGCCAGAAATACGCAATCTCAGTTATGATGAGAGGGTGAGGGAATTAGACTTACCATCACTCGAAGCTAGAAGAGTGAGGGGGGATATGGTGACAGTCTTTAAATTCCTTCATGGTTATGATAGAGTGGATAGGGATCGATATTTTGATATGGCTGGCTCTAGAACTAGAGGTCATAGTTTGAAGCTTGGTAAGAAAACTTCTTCGCAGGATGTAAGGAAATACTTTTTCAGTGTAAGAGTAGTTGATAATTGGAATTGGCTAAGCGAGGAGGTAGTTAATGCTATCTCAATCCATAGTTTTAAGGACAGGTATGATAAGTATGACTAAGTATAAAATGGAAGCGATGAGGAGACGGGAAGATACGAGCTTTGGGCTCTTTCCCGTAAACACAATTAGGTAATCACAATTAGGTAATCACACTCACTAGAAAAAAATTGCTGCTAATAACCCATTCGCAAATTGCCCCTCATTGATTCAAATTGCCCCACCTTGGGAATCATGGGGCTAGAGGCTTATGAGGAAAGTCATATAGGTACTATTAAACTCATAAACTAAGCTGTTAAAATTGCACAAGAGAGAAAGTTAAGGATTTTCGATGGTGTGCTGCATGAAAGTAGGAGCACTGAGAAGGACACGAGGGAGAACTATCCGAATGGAGATTACAGTTAAATTAATGAGCTTTTTGCAGTTATTGCTTGGAGGACCTTCTTTAACAACAAATCTTTACAAGAAATATAAGAATTCCAAAAAAGTAGGAATTATTCATGCCTGAGAAAAATGGTTTAGTAATGAGAGTAAGAGAGCATAGAGTGGAGGGACAAATGCTGGAAAAGATCTAGGAGGAGAAAAAACATAAATGGTTGATGGACTTATAAATGAGCAAGAAATGATTGCTTATGCAAAAGAAGAAATGCAGAGAGAGATTATGAGAGGGCTATCACCAATAAGGCTAAAGAAAATTCCAATTTTTTCCACAGCTTTAGTAGAGGAAAACCAAAGGTAAAAGAACAAGCTTTAAAGCTAAAAAGAACGAATGGAAGCATCACTAAGATGGATGGAGAGATTTGCGAAGAATTGAACAAAGTGTTTCAGTCATTATTTGGGGCAGAAAATACTTCAAACCCTCAGCAGAGATAAGAGTTCAGGGGTCAGTGTTAGAGAACATACTCTTTTCAGACATATAGGTATGTAAAGCGTTGATGAAGTTAGATACCCCTAAAGGTACAGGTTCTGATAATATATCCCCTAACATACATAATATATGCACTAAGCCAATATCGGTGGCACTATGTGTCATATTTGAAAAGTCGCTGGAATCAGGGGAGATTCCAAGATGCTTGAAAAAAGCAAACGTGGTACCTAGCTTCAAAAAGGGAAGGAGGGATACAGCTTTAAACAATAAACCTGTTTCCTTGACCAGCATAGTTTGCAATGTTATGGTGAAGCTACTGAGAAAACACATCTCTCTTCTCTTGGAATCCTTCAACATTTTGTCAGTGAGACAACATGGCTTCAGAGAAGGTAGATCAACAGTATCAAACGTTTTAGAATTTTATGATGAGGTACGCCGAATCTAACAGGAAAGAAAGGGCTGGCCGGATTGCATATTCCAAGATTTCCAGAGGCATTTGATAAGGTCCCACATGGAAAACTCATTAAGAAGCTTCAGGCAATGGCGAGGATTGGAGGAAATGTCTTGGCTTTGATAAAAACTCACTCAAAAGGAAGGGAACAAAAGGTTAGAGAAAGACTCTAAGTTTCTGAATGGAGAGGAGTTTGTAGTGGGTTCCACAGGGTTCAGTTTTATGGCCAATTTTGCTCCTTGCATACGTAATTGACCAACCAGAATCTGTACATTCATTTATGAATGTGCTTACAGATGATGCAAATATTGTGAAGACAGTACGAGTCGAGAACAATGGCAGAAAACTTCAGAAAGACCTAAATAGTCTGCCTGAGTTGTCTGAAAAGTGGCTACTGAAAATCAGTGCTTCAAAATGTAAGGTAATGAGAATGAGTACAAGTGACTGTAGGCCCAAGCTTGGATGTGCTAGCAGGAGCAGAACTTCAAGAAATGGAGGATGAGAGATCTAATATAAAACATTCTGGCAAATTTGTCTCCGGAAATACACATAAATGCCATGGTATGTGCAGCATATGCTTTCTTATCAAATGTAATGGTACCACTCAGACACATGGACCAGGAAATGTTCAAAAATATTTACCTAACTAATATGAAGCCAAAGCTTGAATATGCAGCACCCTTTTGGAATCCACACTCTAAAAAGCACATAAAAAAGCAGCACAAAGTTCAAAGACATGCCACGACTCTGGTGCCAATATATGTAATCTCAGTTATGAGGAGAGGTTGAGGGAATTAGACTTACTATCACTCGAACTAGGAGATTGATGGGGTATATTGTGACCGCTTTAAAATTCTTTTCATGGTTTTAACAGTGTGGATAGGTATCGATATTTTGATATGGCTGGCCCTAGAGCTATAGGTCACAGTTTGAAGCTTCATTAGGAAGCTTTTTTGCAAGAAGCAAGTATACAAAAGTACCGTTTTAGTGTAAGAATGGTCGATAAGTGGAATTCGCTAAGCGAGGAGGTAGTTTATACTAAGTCAAATCAAAATTTTAAGGACAAATATGATAAGAATCACAGAGTGTAAAAATGGAACCGACAAGGAGACGAAGAGTTAAGAACATAGGGCTCATTCTCATAAGCACAATTAGGTAATTGCGCACACACACACGCTATTTATTTTTATTTTGTATATATATTGAGTTAAATGTAAAGTCTAATCCTGTGATAACATATCTTGGTTAGCAAGTGAGTTTATCAGTTAGCAAGAATATATAGCAGAAACAGGTGGGTGCCTCCTCAAACACAAATTCGAATTTTCCTTCAGGTTTGACTTTTGTTTTGTTGCATTTTTTTTCTTTTTCTTTTTATCCTTAAATTACCATGGTCAAGTTTTTAAGTTAAGATGTGTGTTACCAGAAAAGAGATAAATTGAGTCACTAAATAGCACTTATATGGAGATATAAAAATTCTGTGTGAAGCTTAAATAAAAGTTTTTCTCTCTTTTTTTTCCTCTTTCTCTTCTTCTTTCTATATTCTGTGAGAGGGAGAACATAAAAATGAGGCCATCTCTGTCCTAAACCTCCCCCATCTATGGGTCGGTAGGAGGGGTAGCCATTAGGAGACTTAAACAGAAAATCAAGAATATAGAGGCAATGGTTATAAGCCTTGATGAAAAAACTCGGAATATGGATGGAGAAATGAAAGAGAATGAAACACTCAGAGAGCAAATAAGATCTTTGGAGGAAACAAATAAAGCAAAAGGGCAGGAGAGAAAGGAACTAGAAAAAAGAATAAAGAAGCTGGAAGGGGAAAAGAGTCAACTAGAATGTAGAATTTCTAAACAAGAAGATAAAAACAAACAACTGAATGACAACCTAAAGGAATTTGATGTTAGTTCACTGCTCTCTTCTGAGAGAGACGAGATTGCTGCTTGGAGTGTCCAGATTAAGGAAAACATTGAACAGTTCAGAAAAGAGTTCCAGGAGCTGAATATGGAAAATGATGCCATGAAAACTTCCTTTACTGATGCACTAAAGGGGAATGTGGCAGTAAAAGAGGCTGTAAAGGTGGTGGCACTGGAAAACATACAAACATTTGACTATAAAGAGACAGTAATCAAAAAAATGAAAGACGTTGTGATGGAAAGGGCAAATCCACTGATCAAACAGGTACTTGATAAAGAGAAGACAGTGGTAATCTCAGGCATAAGCGAGTCCCAGGAGCCAACATGGCAGGGGAGACTTGAAGAAAATAAAGCTAGGGTTGTAGACCTGATAAGAAAGCTTGGAGTAGTTTGTGGTCCTGAGGATATTGTAAACATTCACCAACTAGGCAAATATTCGAGGGAAGGAAAGCCAAGACCAACAAAAGTAACCTTTGAGAGAAGGGAAACATGTTGGGAAATATTGTTGAGATAAAAAAGTCTAAAAGTCTTTCAAGAATTCAAACAAGTGTTCATTAGACGATACAGAACACAGGAAGAGATTGGAAAGATAAAAACTTGATGCAAGAGGCAAGAAGGTTAAATGAGGAAAGAAATGAAGAAGAGAAGAAAAATTTTCATTTCAGAGTTCTTCCAGACAAAAGGGAGATAAGGAAGATAATGACAGAAGATCAGGGGATGGGGCCTCATTAAGATTGTTATACACAAATGCTGATGGATTAGCTGGTAAGGTAGTAGAATTAAAAGATAGGATTCACAAAAGTAAGGCAGATGTAGTAGCAATTACAGAGACTAAGTTGAGTGAGGACATAAACAGTGTCACAGTTTTTCCTAAGGGCTTCAGAATATTAAGGGTTGAAAGATCTGAGAGGACTGGTGGAGGGATAGCACTGTTCATAAGTGAAAGGATTCAAGTTGAAAAAATAAACTTGGCTATAGAAAGTGAGTTCAAGGAATTTTCTGTTGCTCGCATAAATACTGGGTCAGAGAGCATTATTATAGCTGTTGTATATAACCCACCAAGGAACCAGAATAGGCTAGAAGTTTATGAGGAAAGTCATATGGGTACTATTGATGTCATAAACTCAGTTGTTAACATGGCACCGGAGAGAAAATGTAGGGTTTTGATTATGGGAGATTTTAATCATAAAGAGATAGATTGGATAAATCTTGACCCACACAGTGGTGAGGACTCATTCAGGGCAAGATTCCTAGATTGCGTACAAGGGAATTTCCTACACCAACATGTAATGGAACCAATGAGGGCCAGGGGTGGGGATGAGCCATCACTACTTGATCTAGTATTCACAGATAATGTGTTGGATATTGAAAAAATTGAGTATGAACCACCAATTGGAAAGAGTGACCACTGTGTGTTGTTGATGGAGTATATCATTGAAGATATTCTTCCTGAGAGTAGAGGCACAGAGGACATGAGGAGGAACTATCCGGAAGGAGATTGCATCAAAATGAATGAGCTTTTTGCAGTTATTGACTGGAGAACCTTATTTTACAACAAATCTGTACAAGAAATGTATGACATCTTTTGTAAGAAATATGGGAAGATAGTAGATTGCAGCATACCTGTCACGAAAGTAGGTGTAATTCATGCCAGAGAGAAATGGTATAATAATGAGTGTAAAAGAGCTAAGGAGTGGAGAGACAAATGCTGGAAAAGGTATAGGAGAAGAAAAAACACAAATGCCTGGCAAACCTACAAAAGAGCAAGAAATGACTACCTAAGTAAAAGAAGAGAGGCAGAGAGAGACTATGAGAGGGACATCACCAGGAAGGCTAAAGAAAATCCCAAGCTTTTCCACAACTTTATCAGAGGAAAACTGAAGGTAAAATAACAGGTTTTAAGGCTAAAGAGAGCGGATGAAAGCATCACTGAGACAGATGAAGAGATCTGCAAAGAATTGAACAAGGAGTTTCAGTCAGTCGTTACAGTAGAAAATACCCCACCCCCTCAGATTGCAGAGATAGATGCTCAAGGGCCGGCATTAGAGAACATCAACCTTACAGCCACAGAGGTATGCAAAGCGCTGATGGATTTAGATGTTCATAAATCTACAGGTCCTGATGACATATCCCCTCATGTACTTAAAAAATGAGCAAACTCAATATCAGTGGCACTAAGTATCATATTTAAAAAGTCACTGGAGTCAGGGGAGATTCCAAGATGCTGGAAACAAGCAAATGTGATACCTATCTTCAAAAAGGGAAGGAGGGATACGGCTCTAAACTATAGGCCAGTTTCCTTGACCAGCATAGTTTGCAAAGTTATGGAGAAACTACTAAAGAAACATATCTCACTTCACTTGGGATCATTTAACTTTTTGTCAGTGAGGCAACATGGCTTCAGAGAAGGTAGATCAACAGTAACAAACTTATTAGGATTTTATGATGAGGTAAGCCAAATCTTACAGGAAAGAGAGGGCTGGGCAGATTGCATATTCCTAGACTTCCAGAAAGCGTTTGACACTGTTCCACATGGCAGACTTATTTGGAAGCTGCTAACAATGGCTAGAATAGGTGGAAATGTCTTGGAATGGATAAAACTTACTTAGAAGGAAGGGTACAGAGGGTTAGAGTCAGACACTCAGTGTCTGAATGTAGAAGAGTTAGTATTGGAGTTCCACAGGGTTCAGTTTTAGGGCCACTTTTGTTCCTTGTATATGTAAATGACCTACCAGAGTCTGTAAATTCATTCATGAATATGTTTGCAGATGATGCAAAGATTGTGAAGAAAGTAGGAAACGAAAACAATGGCAGAGAACTTGGAAGATCTAAATAGTCTGCATGAGTGGTCAGAAAAGTGGCTAATGAAATTCAATAATTCAAAATGTAAGGTAATGAGAATGGGTACAAGCGCAAGAAGGCCCAAGCTTGACTACTCGGTGGCTGGAGTACAACTTCAAGAGACAGAAAATGAGAGAGATCTAGGAGTAAACATACTGGCAGATTTGTCTCCAGAAATACATATAAATGGCATAGTAAGGGCAGCATATGCATTCTTATCAAATGTAAGGGTAGCCTTCAGGCACATGGACAAGGAAATATTCAGAAATATTTATGTAACCTATGTGAGGCCAAAACTCGAATATGCAGCCCCCATTTGGAATCCGCACTTGAAAAAGCACATAGCTAAGCTTGAAAAAGTTCCAAGACATGCCACGAAACTGGTGCCAGAAATACGCAATCTCAGTTATGATGAGAGGCTGAGGGAATTAGACTTACCATCACTCGAAGCTAGAAGATTGAGGGGGGATATGGCGACAGTCTTTAAATTCCTTCATGGTTATGATAGAGTGGATAGGGATCGATATTTTATATGGCTAGCTCTAGAACTAGAGGTCATAGTTTGAAGCTTGGTAAGAAAACTTTTTTGCAGGATGTAAGGAAATACTTTTTCAGTGTAAGAGTAGTTGATAATTGGAATTGGCTAAGCGAGGAGGTAGTTAATGCTATCTCAATCCATAGTTTTAAGGACAGGTGTGATAAGTATCACTAAGTACAAAATGGAACCGATCAGGAGAAGGGGAGGTTCCAGCTTTGGGCTCTTTCCCGTAAACACAATTAAGTAATTACAATTAGGTAATTACACACACACACACACACACACACACACACACACACACACACACACACACACACACACACTGAGGACATGAGGAGGAACTATCCGAAAGGAGATTACATCAAAATGAATGAGCTTTTTGCAGTTATTGACTGGAGAACCTTATTTTACAACAAATCTGTACAAGAAATGTATGACATCTTTTGTGAGAAATATGGGAAGATAGTAGATTGCTGCACACCTGTCACCA